>SZWC01014139.1:5913-28173 GCA_023375785.1 Penium margaritaceum | reverse complement strand
CCCCTGCCCCCCGTCCGCACGCACCACGGTATCCCTGTGAAGTCCAGTCTGCCACGCGGCCCACCCTGTCGCCCTTGTTGAAGGGCGCGTACGGCACGTCCTTGAACTGCTCGGGGATGGTGGTGGGACCCCACCCGTCGGGGTTGTCCGCCAGCACCGGCACCTCGAACTTCTCCGCGTACGACGGCATGCTTGCCCGCCGTCTCTATCTCTCTATCTCTTTCCCACACACTTTCTCGCTCTCTTTCCCGAAACAGCGTAGCGCCTTGCGTCAGCTGTGGGGCAAAAACGGTTCCGATCTGGACGCGTCGACCACGACACGGTGTCGATTTTGGAATTCGGACTGGGAGAAAGGCCTGGGTGAAGAAGTGAGGGCTCGGAAGCTGAACCGGTTCGAGCTGACGACGACGGCACGGGGTTGAAAACCGCAGCAGCACCAACTGATACCGCTGGAAGAGGAAAGAGCAGGGGAAGGTCCCACTGGCTTTGGTCGGTCAACGTGGGCCGAGCTTTATTGAAGCGAGACCACCTCAGTTTTCCGAGACACCGCAAATCAGCAGCCAGTAAGCGCGGAGGGCACTGGCGTGAGCTCTCTCAGTGGAAAGCGCAGCACAATGCGGAGTGGGGAAGAGAATTTCGGCCTCGAGCATGTCAGCACGAACCAAGCGGTGAGAGAAGCGCCCACTGCTACCACCGTGTCGTGGAAGAAGTGGGCGGAGGAGTCGTGAGTGGGTGTTGGGCGGAGGAGAGGGGTAGGCTGGTAGCGAGGAAGGAAGGCGGGTTTAGCCGCTGCTGCGCCCAAGCAGGGCCCGCCAGTGAAGAAACGTGTCGCCCCACTGCTACCGCAAGCGACCGTACTGGGGGATTCGGTTTCCCGCGTGAGAAGGTTGTGACGTGCAGAACCGGAACGTTTGAAGATTTTCGGGCCGTTGCTCGAAACCGACTGGAAGGGGAGTCACCTCAGCTCTAAGCAAGCCCGGGGCACTAACCAGCCCCACAGGCTCCAATGTAGATTGAAAGGTTCACGAGTGGGTACGTCCACCAAAATGAGAAAGAAGAGAATTTTATGCATTTATTTTTCATTTAATAGGAATCCAATAGTGAATATGGGCACGCATGTATCCCTCACATACATAATTTCCTTAAATCTACGTGTGGAAACACCCGTCATTACATTCGTGGCCCAAAGTGTGTCAAAACAACGATCCTTATTTTTTAATTTATTTGAAAAAACAGCCCAATTTCCATTTTTCCATTCCAAAAGGTTCTAGTAGGTTTGACCACTTTCTAAAACTGTCATCGGAACTATTGCAAACCCTAACGATGTTTCAAGACATATCATTCAGCTTCTCAAAGACTCTTGAAACTCAAAAGGACGAAGCTCGATATCCTCAAAACCCTCCAGCTACTCGGCGGAGTTTCTTCAAGCGACCTCTTACAACGCGATATCCAAAGTGTCGCTCGACTTAAGCGCCCAAAATCCTTATTGCGATGTCAGCCATCCTCGTGTGTCTCTAAAGCTTACCCAGATGCTTCCATGCTTGTGCATATCATGCGCGTCCGCATTGGTGATCTCCCTTATAATGACAAACCAATTCTTTAGCTCCTCCATGGAAGTTGTCGTTGGAGTTCACATAATGGCATCCAGGGAACGTTGGAGGGGTTTTCTCCTCCGCATTACCATTGGGGGTAGTTTTCATCAATGACCCATGTAGGGAGATCTAAATGTTTCAAATCTCCGAAGGCCCATTTCCGTTTTTACTTCGCCCCCTCGTTTTGGGTCACGAACAAAGGGGGGGGGGGGGGTAATACTTAATATTCATGAGTTTTCACACGTTTTTCGTAAATAAGACTCAAATTTTGTACTAAAAGAACTCAAATTTCATTTTATACGCGATTGCGCAAAATCGTCGCGCGTAAGGCACGTTCAGCAAATTTACTCCGGCGCTTATCAATTCTTACGCGCCTCACTCCCTTGCTCTCTATCCCTCACCTCGTTCCCTTGAAGAGGAGGGGAGGAGGGGGCAAGAACAAGGGCTCGAGGCCTCGCGGCCCCCTGGCCGCCAATCGAGCAACCAGCTCGATCGGGTGCGAACATATTGCCGGCCAATGACCAGCTGGTCACCTGACTGACCGCCGGCCATCCAGCTGGCCGGCAGCCAGCTGGCCGGCGACCAACGAAGGGTTGGAAACCAGCCAGCCCTCGTAGTGCTGAGGGGCGATGTCCAACCACCTCTCGCAATGGGGAGGAGGGAGGGCCCAATTGGCCCTCTAATTCTGCCTTGCACTTATGCGGGCACGGCGAACGTCAGAGCACCAATGGACGGTGACCACACCCACCAGCAGCTACTACACAGCTGCCATGACATCCTGGGTGCTTGTTGGGGTGCTCTGCAGTTTTTCTGTAATCGCTAATGTTTTTTCAGTGGATTTGTTCTTGAGCATGATTTGCATGTTTTGCATGGTGTGTTCACCAGTCGGTATTAGATCTTTGCTTGTGACTAGTCACAACGTCAGGCTTAAGATTTTGCATCTCTAGGTACAAACAGTGATGCAATTGGATGTGTCAACGCAGAGTTATGTTCAAATTATTGGCTTTGGACCAGTTTTTACGACAAACTCACACTACTGCGTGTGTCACCCGTTGTGTGTCACGGTATACATTGATGTTGCATGCTTTTCAGTTGCCATTCCTCTCTTGAGACGTATGAGACTTTGCTCGTGTCTTAAGGCTAATCCTTGTTGATTCTTGTACTTGCTTGCCTGCTAGTACATCTGTTGAGTGTACAGTTTCGCCATTTCAACGGCAGCAAGGCCATAAAGCTTCTTAGTAGTTTCTTGTGGTATTAGGGCTGCAAGATATTTCTTTCTGAGCTGTGCCAAAGAGACACAACACCAGCAACAACAATTAAATTCATCGCAACAGCCACATTCTCGGACCCGTCGTTACTGAATTCAAAAACAGATACGTCACACCGACATCAGCATGATCAACATCACCACGCGACAACTATAGTGGGGGGCAACACCAGTAGTCGCGGCATGGGTTGCCATCACTGTCATAGCAGCAGCAGCTATGATAGCGATAAGCTGTAATAATGACACGGAGTAGCAACCTCATCACCTGGTAGCAACAACAGCTTGTCCATGTAGTTATTCTATTGAACAAGTAGAAGCATGACATGCAGAGAGAGTGAAGTACAGGATGACTCCATCCTTGACACGCCACAGCTCAAAACTCGTGGTGCTTAATAGAATTTCATATTTGTTGGCAAGTGAGCCTAAGAGAGCGGAAAAAGGTCAACGACTAGTGGGGAGGCCTCTTGAATGTGTGCGATGCAAGTTGAGAGCCTGCCGCCACCCGGGGTTTGAGCCTGCCGCCACCCAGGGTTTGAGCCCGACCTCTTAGTGTAAATCAAGGACGCCTACTAACCCGAGTTTACCTGGCTAGATGACCCCCAAAAGATCATCACCCAGCTAGTAGTATGTGCCTCCCTCTCAAACCCACATGGAACTTGGAAATAACCTAGTCATTATAAAGTGTCAATGAGCTAGAGGTCCCCATGCACAGCATAAAATGTGAGAGTTTATGAGAGAAAGTGTCTGTGGCCATGGGCCACATCTTCAGATTGTACTGCTGTCATCAAAATGCATGAGCTTCACCACTAGTGCCTCCCATGTTGTAGTATAGAGCTCCATCACAGTTCTCGTCCTCAGTCTCCTGTACTCTTGAGAGAAGCGAGCATGTGGAGTGAGAAAAGAGGGCACTACAAGTGTGATGGGCCACCAACTGAAACACAGATGGTAGCACTCCCCCATGACTCGCAGTCACAGCACCCACATGCCACACCAAGCTAGTTTGCATTTAAGAATTGTCCTATAAGAACAAGATTCAACCATGGTCATGGAGATAGGAAAAACCAATAGCATAAACATTACACTTGAAGACATTTCTGCTGAGTGCCTTCGTGAGAAAAATTGCTTTAGGTGAGCATGTGTCCACCCAAAATGCCCAGACAACGCCAGCCACGATACACTCAGAAACAAGATGATTCTTTCCATTGGTGTTAGTTGTGCGCAAATGGTACATGCCATCATTTTGAGCAATAGCCTTGGTGCTATGATTATCACGTCACAAAGTGATGCAACGAATAGAACTGTGTAGCTGCTTTAGCAAGCAACAAAGCCAGACAATCTTACATGTACTTGCAATAAGTACAACAAACTCAGCTTTGCTTGAGCTTCTAGCCACACACCCTAGTTTACTTTTTTTCTAAGAGACAGCCATGTCTGCAACAAAGACTATGTAACCGGTTTGACTGTAGGCATCCGAGTCATGGACCAAGTCACTCTCGGTGAAGGCATCAACGTTGTTTAAGGATTGTGCTCTTATTTCAAATCCATGCGAGGAGTACAAAAGGCAAAACCTATTCGAGAGCACTGAGAAAATTACTACGAGAAAGTCTGTAACACCCAATGCAGCCTCAAGATGTCGCTCTGTAGGCCACTGAGAAGATTACTACAAGAAATTCACTATAGATGCAACACCTGCACAAGTGGTGGTTGCAATGTACACGAGTGAATAGATTACACACAGGTGGTCATTCAATTTTTACTATCTCCCCTTGCTTAAAGATGTCAAGCGACCTCAAAAGTGTCGGATCCGCTAGAGTCATAATACTAGTGTAGAAGCCAAGGGGATTGCAAAGAGCAATAGGGCAACCCCCCCCCCTCCCCCAGGCTGTGCACATATGCAACATGATGACAATTTAGTGTCTGCGTATAGTGGTCACGCTCAAGTTCCATGCCCACAAAGACTTGGGCAGGTCCCCGGTCTTGCATCTTGCATGCCAATTACGAGAGACTATTGACTGACTGAAAACCATTAGGGCTAGAAGATTCAATGACCAAGTCATCAATGTAGACAAGAATGGCCACCAACGGGATCAAGGATGAACTGAGATTGAATACAGAGTCAATTGTGCTCCTGCGGAAGCCACCCTTCTCATGAGTGGATGTTCTATCCCGGTTCTAACACTGATATGACTGCTTTAAGCTGTAGAAAGCATTAGGCAACCGCCGTATCTTGTTGGTGCCATTTGTGAAGCAATGAGGCTGGATCACATAAATCTCTTGATCCGATTTCCCTGCAAAAATGCATCATTTACATCCATACACTCAAGCTCCCATTCATGTTCTGCAACAAGACTGAGACAAGCTCAAGAAATGGTGTCCTACTGGGATAAACAATTCATTCAATTCATTCATTCAAGTTTAATGCAAAGGATACAAGAGAATCCCTTCATCGTGAGGCAACCTTTGTATTGTTCCACTCAACTGTGAGGGTTGAGCATCCTGCGGTACATCCACTTGGCTGAGACAAGCTCGTACACCCTAAGCTCGTTCAAGGGCTTTAGTTCATCTTGCATGGTTATTTCTCACCAAAGAGAGTCAGTAGCTCTGAGGGCCTCGTGAACGGTCGTGGGCTCTGAAGGCGGTGGGGAGAGACCACCAGTACCAAAGGAATGAGCCACATGCCCAGGGATAGACATGCCAAGAGCTCAATGAAAGTCATGCTTCACAAGAGCATGGCTAAGGGCAGAGCTGGGGTACACAACGGACAAAGAATTACCAGCAGACATGGTGAGCCTAAGAGCACAGAGCCTGGGCTCACTAGATAAGGTAGTCCGAGAAGGTGTGGTAGGGGCCTGAGAGGAAGGAGCCTGAGATGCAGCAAATGTGTGGCTCTGGGTAGGGAGAGCACGTAGACAACCACCAGGAACATAGGGAAACACGAGAGGCACCAAGGAGGTAGAAAGTATGCAAGGTGAGGAAGGAGAGTCAGAGGACACAGGGAGTGCGTGAGATGACAAGGACACAGGATGTAATTGGGACGAGGAAGAGGATCCCAGAAGAAGTGGAGAAGAAGTAGAAGACACTGAGGATGTCGGAGAAGAGGACGAAGAGACAGGAAAGGATGAGGTCGGCAAGAAACTTGTACTGTGGAGAGAAAGAGGAGAGGCAGTTGGAGAGGAGTCTGAGTCCAGTGGAAGAGAGGACTTAGTGGGGCATCGGCCACCAGGACCTAAGCCGAGGGTACAACAAAGGGCTCAAGCAAAGAACCTCCTCCAAGACAAGAGAGCGAGTTAAGAGAGGTGGAAGAGGCAAGATGGGAAGAATTGCATTTGAAGAAGAAGAAAAAAAAAACAGTGTCTCGAGCCTCAACGACACAGCGTCGAGTAGGGTTCAATACCTTAGAGAATGGTGAGACCCTGAGGAAAATGCAAAGATGGCCACAAGGGACAAGCTTGCCCTCATGATGGTCATCAAGCTGCCACACAACAGCAACACAACTCCACACACTGACGAGATGCAAGTCAGCACGGTGACCACTTAAACATTCGAACAGTTTGATGGAGGTAGGGAGAGGACTGTGAGGAAAACGGTTCCAAACCCAAGTCACGTAGAACATAGCCTCAAAAGCAAGGAGAGTGGACTGACCGGATCCAGGCAAAAGGGGGAGTGCACACTATTAATGAGAGTGCGGTTCCACCGTTCAAAAACACCATTTCTTTGGGGTGTGTAGGGAGCAGATGGCTCTGTATGCACCCCTGGGGAATGAAGAAAACACGAGGTGGGACCAAATATTTCAACACCATAGTTGCATCAAATCCCACGGAGCTGACGACCACAAGCTCATTCAGCCTACAGGAGCCAGGATTCAAGGATGACGGTGGCGTTAGTTTTTGAAGAACGGAAGACACCCAGCGGTAACAAGAGAAATCATAAGTTAGAAACACGAGACACAGGGACCTAGACCCCCCAGGATTTCATGAGGCAGATGACCCATGACATTAGCATGCACAAAGTCAAGTGGGTGAGAGGGGACAGAGTCTGTAGTGCCGAAGGGGGACCTAATGACTCTCCTCTTAGCCCAGTCAAGGCAATCTGTAAATGTGGGCATGAAAAAACCGTTGCTGTCTCCCCATGGAGCATGCATGTGATTGCAGTGTTGTGAATGTGACAGAGGAGGCAATGAAAGACTGTCGGTTGCAGCACTGAAATTTGCAACCATGGTAGTTGCAACACTGGCAATTTCACTTCTGGCAGTTGGAACACTCGCAGTTGCAATTTTGGCAGTTATAAATCTGGAAGTTGCAACACTGGGAGTTGCAATACTGCTAGTTGCAACACTGAAAATTGAAACTCTGGCAGTCGCAACTCTAGTAGCTGCAACACTGGGGGGTTGCAACACTGGCACTTATAAAACTGACAGTTGCAACACTCACAGTTGCAACACTGGCAGTTGCAACTCTGGCAGTTGTAACTGTGGCAGTTGCAACACTGATAGTTCCAACACCGGTAGATGCAATACTGGTAGTTGCATCACTGCAAGTTGCAACACTGCCAGTTGCAGCACTGAAAGTTGCAACACTGGCAGTTGCAACTCTACTGTTGCAACACTAGCAGTTACCACTCTATCAATTGCAACCCTGACAGTTGGAATACTGGTAGTTGCAACAGTGGCAGATATGACACTAGAATTTTGCAACACTTGCAGTTGCAACTCTGGCAGTTACAACATCGGAAGTTGCAAAACTGGTAGTTGAAACACTGGCAGTTGCAACTCTGGCAGTTGCAATGCTGAAAGTTACAACGATGGCGGATGCAACACTGGCAATTGCAGCAGTGGCAGTTGAAACACTGGTAGTTGAAACTCTAGCAGTTGCAACACTGGCAGTCACAAAACTGGCAGTTGCAACTCTGGCAGTTACAACACTGAAAGTTGCAACACTGGCAGTTGCAACTCTGGGAGTTGCAAAACTGGCAGTTGCAGCACTGGCACTTGCAACTCTGGTGATTGCAGCTCTGGGAGTTGCAGCACTGGCAGTTGAAACTCTGACAATTGCAACTCTGGCTGTTGAATTCCTGGCAGTTGCAACTCTGATGGTTGCAACACTGGAAGTTTCAACACTGGCAACTGCCATTCTTGCAACTCTGCCAGTATTGTACGGAATCATCCGGTGTTGTTTGGATTTTTGTTTACATAAATGGTGTACAGAGTTGTACGGTGTTTTATGGTGGCTTACAGGGTTGTGCCCACCTGTACAGAGTTGTATGGAGTTGCACGGGGTTGTACCGAACTGCACAAAGTTGTACGGTGTTGTTCAGAGATTTAGGGAGTTTCACGGAGTTGTATGGAGTGGTTCAGAGTTGTAAATAGTTGTACATAATTGTATAGAGATGTATGAATTTATGGAGTTGTACCGAGTTGTATGTCGTTTTAGGAAGGTGTACAAGATGGAAGGGTCTTGTACGTAGTTTTAGAAAGTTGTATGGAAATACAAAAGAGTTGTATGCATTTTTAGGAGTGTGACACAGTTGTACAAAGTTATACTGCGTTATACAGATTTGTAACAAGTTCAAAGCTATATGGAGTTGTATGTCACTTTACAGGGTTGTACGAGATTTTACAGAGCTGTACGGAGACATACGGAGTTCTATGGAGTTGCAGGGAGCTGTACGGAGTATGAACAAGTTGTAGAGAATTGAATAAACTTTTACAAAGTTAAAAAAGATTGTATGGAGATGTATGAGTTTGTGTAGAGCTGTACATGTTTGTACAAAGTTGTACAGAATTGTACGGGGTTGCACAAAGTTGTGCAGAGTTCAACAAAGACTATGAAAGTTGTGCCGAGCTGAACGGATTCGTACAAACATAGAAAGAGATAATGAAGAGATTTACAAAGTTGTATGCAGTTGTACAAAGTTTTACGGTATTTAGCAGAGTTGTACGGTGTAATAGGATAATACGGAGTTATGCATAGTTGCAAGGTCTTTTTCAGTGTTATACGGAGTTGTAATTACCTGTACAGAGCTGTACGGAGTTGCACGGGGTTGTATGGAGCTGTAAGGAGCTGTACAGAGTTGTCCTAAGTTGCAATGATTTGTATGGTGTTGAAGGGATTTGTACAGAGTTGACGGGATTTGTACAGAGTTGTATATAGTAGTACCGATTCGTACAAAGTTAAATGGAGTTGATTGGATTTCTATTGAGTTGCATAGACTTCTATGATGTTGTTCAAAATTGCACTGAATTGTACAAGGTTGTATGGGGGCTTTGGAGCTGTTTGGAATTGTACACAGTTGTACAGAGTTGTACATTGTTGTACACAGTTGTACAAACTAGTACGGAGTTGTATGGTGTTGCTCAGACTTGTGTAGAGTCATATGATATAGTTTTGAGTTTTATGGAGTTTTACTTAGTTTTACATAGATCTATAGAGTTGTACAAAGTTGGACGGAGTTGTAAAGAGTTAGACAGACTTCTATGGAGTTGTATAAAGCTGTATGGAGTTATACAGAGTAGTATAGAGTTATCCAAATGTACGGAGTTGCATGGAGTTGTACAGATTTGTAGAGATGTGTACAAAGTTGTATTAAAACATACGGAGTTGTACAGGATTTCACATAGTTGTGTGGAGTTGTGTGAATGTTTTCAGATTTGTGCATGTTTCACAAAGTTGTACAAATCTGTATAGAGATGTACACAGTTGGAAAGAGTTGTACACAGCTACATGCAGTTGTACAACGTTTTAGGAGTTCTACAAATTTTTAAACAGTTTTGTGGAGCTGTACGGAGTTGTACAGGGCTGTATGAAGTTAGGCGGGGATGTATGGAGTCATATGGAGTTGAATATGGTTGTATAGAGTTAAGAAAATATAGACGCTCAAAGATGTACGGAGATGTACAGAGTTGTATGAAGTTGTACAGAGTTACACTGAATTATACAGATTTTTCATGGAGTTTTACAAAGACTTACAAATTCGTGCCAAGCTCAATGGATTTATACAGAGTTGGACAGAGACTTTAAAGGATTTTACAAAGTTGTATGGATTTGTATGAAGTTCTAGGGAGATCTACGGAGTTGAGCGATGTTGTACAGTGGAGAGCCTTCCATCCAATGGAAGCTTCCTTCAATTCTGTGCTCTTACTCACACCTATGGTGCTCCAAGGGGAAGCTTCCCCCTTCAGGAAGCTTCATCAGGTCTTCAGGTGAAACTTCACCAGAAGGTTGCTTGTTCATCAGGCCTTCCTATGATGAACGTTGATCTCGCCATGCTGGCGCATGAGGCCCGTTGACCAGGATCCACTTGAAGCTCGCACCAGATCGACCCATGAAGGTCCAAAGGCTTGGGCTTCTTGCATGACTAAAACAATGATGTGCAGGCCTCTTGTTCAGGGTGCATGTTGCCTGTCCAGTCATCAGTAGCCCCTCTTGACCTGAGTGTCTATGCAACACCATGCAGGTCTGTGCTGCCAGAAGCATGTGCTCTGCATGTACATGCTTGTCCACAAAGCACCTTTCACACCCTTTAAGGCTGCTCTCCAAAGAAAATCTGGAACTTCTCCGTCAAGATTCTCAACCGGGCCGCATCTGATAGATTCATCGGAAAATTCGTATAATCCTCATAGAGCCTCCGATTGGAATGCCGTATGCGCCATGCTGAAGCAGTAAATCAGCACACTTATCGCTCACTCCAACAAGTTGTACATAGTTATACATAAATACTTGGAGTTGTAGAAAGGTGTACAAAGTTTTATGGATTCGTGTGGGGTCGTACCAAGTTTAATGCAGCTGTACTCAGTTGGACGGAGTTGTACCGAGTTGTATGGAGTTTGACCGAGTTGTCCAGTTTTTTTTTCAGGTCTTTACGTAGCTGTACGTTGTTGTATGGAGTTTTCTAAAGTTGTGCAAAGTTGTGCAAAGGTGTACTTGTACAAAGTTGTACGTGGTTTTAGGGACTTGTGCAGAGTTGTACGGAGTAGTTTTGAGTTGTACAGAGTTGTACGGAGTTGTACGAAGTTCTAAGGAGTTGTACAAAGTTGAATAAAGTTTGACAGAGTTATACATAGTGTGTGGAGTTGTATGGAGCAAACCAGGGTTTTACAGAGTTGTATGGAGTTGAACGGAATCACATGATTTTGTATGGAAATGTATACATTTGTATATGGTTCTACAGAGTTGTGTGGAGTTAAAAGGATTTGTATGGAATTCTAGTACTTTTAACAAAGTTATCCGGATACATGGACTTGTGCGGATGTTTACATTGTTGTTCGATGTTATGCAGTGTTCTACATAATTACACAATATTGTTCACTGTTGTGCAGCGTTGTACTGACCTATACAAAGTTATATGGAATTGAACACGATTGTACGAAGTTGTACAAAGTTGTACAGAGTTGCACACAGTTGTATGATGGTGCAAAGATTTGCACGGAGTTGAAGGGATTTGTATAGACTTGTCCAGAGTTTAACCATTTTTTCAGACTTATGTGGAGTTTTTGTGTCTTTCACGGAGTTGTGTAGACTTTTATGGAATTGCACGGGTTTTGTTTCACAGTTACAAAGTTCTATGGAGTTCTAAAAGTTTGTAGGGACTTTCACGGAGTTGTATGCAATTGTACATGGTTGTACAAAGTTCTACATTGTTTTACAGTGTTGTACAAAGTTGAACAAAAACTGTATAGAGTTGTACGGTGTTGTATAGACGTTTGCAGCATTGTAGAGAGTATATTTTTGTTGTACTGAGTTGTATGGATTTTCACGGATTTGTACAACGTTGTACAGAGTTGTACAGAGTTGGAAAGGGTTGTATAAGGTTGTATATAGTTCCAAGGAGTTGTAGAGAGCTGTACAGATTTGAACGGAGTTGTATAGAGTTTCTCGGATTTGTACGGAGTTGAATAGAGTTTTGCAAATTTGTACGGAGTTGTGTGGATTTTTGCGAATTTCTATGGATCTTTCCAAATCTTGTACGACGTTTTATGGGGTTGTACACAAATGTAAAGAGTTGTATAGAGCTATATGGATTTGTATGGAGGTTTATGGGGTTTCTAGGAGCTCTACATATGTATATGGATTTGTACAGAGTTCCACGGAGCTGTAGGAAGTTGTATGGAGTTTGATGGAGTTGTATAGAGTTGTATGTTGTTAAACAAATTTGTACAAAGTTGAACGCAATTGAAGGGAGATGTCCGGGGTTAGACAAAGATGTAGAGAAGTGTACAAAATTGTACAAAGATGTACGTAGTTGTACAAAGTTGTAAGGAATCGTGTGGATTTGTACAAAGTTTTATGGAGTTGTGCAGATAGAAGAAAATTCATGCTAAGCTGCATTGAGTTCTACACAATTCAATGGAGATGTTTTGGATTTTGACAAAGTTGTACGCAGTTGCACAAAGTTCCATGGAGTTGAGCAGATTTGTACACTTTTTTATTGTGTTATGCGGAGTTGTACAAAACTGAAGGTGTTGNTATGGATTTGTATGGAGGTTTATGGGGTTTCTAGGAGCTCTACATATGTATATGGATTTGTACAGAGTTCCACGGAGCTGTAGGAAGTTGTATGGAGTTTGATGGAGTTGTATAGAGTTGTATGTTGTTAAACAAATTTGTACAAAGTTGAACGCAATTGAAGGGAGATGTCCGGGGTTAGACAAAGATGTAGAGAAGTGTACAAAATTGTACAAAGATGTACGTAGTTGTACAAAGTTGTAAGGAATTGTGTGGATTTGTACAAAGTTTTATGGAGTTGTGCAGATAGAAGAAAATTCATGCTAAGCTGCATTGAGTTCTACACAATTCAATGGAGATGTTTTGGATTTTGACAAAGTTGTACGCAGTTGCACAAAGTTCCATGGAGTTGAGCAGATTTGTACACTTTTTTATTGTGTTATGCGGAGTTGTACAAAACTGAAGGTGTTGTTGACTATTCTACACAGCTATACTGGCATGCACTGAGTTGTATGGAGTTTTCTCGAGGTGTACGCGGTTGTATAGAGCTGTACAAAGTTGTACGGAGTTGCACATAATTGCGGGATGTAGTACGGGTTTGAATCAGTTTAAGGGAGTTGTACACAGTTACACATAGTTGTACTCAGCTGTGAAGAGTCACACGAGGTTGTTTGGAGTTGTACAAAGTTGTTCAAAGCTGTATGGACTTGAACAGAGTTGTACACAATTGTATAGAGTTGTACTAAGTTAAACAAAGTTGTACAAATGTTTATGGAGTTTTACGAAGTTGTATGGAATTGTACAAGGTTGTACAGAGTTGCACATTCTTGTACATAGTTTTACAAAGTTGTGTAGACTTGTACAACGATACTTTTTTTCGACATTTTTGGAAGGTGGTTGAAGTTTTCACAAACTTCTGGAACGGAATGCTGGAGTTTGGACAGTTGGACAAAATGCCCTCGACTGAATGGCGTAAAAAGTCCAGAGGTCGAAGTGTGGTTTCTCATTTACATAATGATAGAAATTCCCGGTCACTGATTTTAGGGACTTGTGTACATTAGGGACGTCATACTTCCCCCCATTCTAACCGCAACTTCTCGGCGCATTAACGGATGTAGGCCGGTGACAACGGTAGTAGTTGTCAATGATGATTGACGTCTCGGAGGTTTTCATGAGTCTCCCAGTTGTGCGTGATGTCATAGCCGTGCCACTTGACCGGATACTTGGTCATTTTTCCACGGTGTCGATGTCCAATGATGTATTCAATCATGTACTCCGTATCCTCGTCCAGCGGTACACGATGTGGAGATGGAACGTCTTAGCTGGGGAAGCTCGTACTCCGGTCCCGCTAGTGCTTGAGCTTGCCTATGTAGAAAACTGGATGGATCACCATGCTGACAGGCACGCGAAGTTGGGCGACAACAGGGGTTTACGTGCGCTCCATCTCAAATAGTCTCAACCATCAATATTTGAGGTTCGCAAATTCTTTTCCTCGTAGTTTGATATTCTCTGAGCCGAAGACATGAATGCCGGCACTAAACACGTCATCATTGCGATGTCGGTTGGCCATTCACTTCATTGTTGTTTGAGTCTTTGTGAGGGTCTTCCGTGTTTCCTCCCAAATGCTTGCAAAGTCTTCATGATGGATGTCAATCGCTCGGGTGTCACTCTGGCTCTGTAATCCAGCTGGTGTGGTCGGAAGTTTACCGTACACCACTTCAAAATGGATTTTTCCAGTTGTGGTGGAAGTGGTGCAGTTGTAATAAAATCTGACGGTTAGCAACTTGGCTATCCATTCAATGCCGTGCAGCTCTCGTTGTTTGTGGAGAAGTTGCTTGAGAGTTGAATTGGTTCGTTCTGTTTGTCTGTAGTTTAAGGATGAAACATCATCAATTTCTTGATCCGACTATCATAACACATGGTGATGTGGGCGTCTCCATCAATGATAATGGTAGGTGGCACGTTGTGCGACCGTCCAATCTAGATGAAGAATAACCGTGATTTTCCTTGTACAATGACGATGGTCGTTGTTGGGATGCAGTGTGACATTTTTAAAAATTTCTCCACCACGACAAGGATGGGATCATACCCCTTAGGAGAGGCGGGCAATCCTGTCACAAAGCCCATGTGACTATCATAGTACATCGCCAGTTTGCATGAAAGATATCTAGTAACCCGGCCGTCTCCGTCACCGATGATGGTACATGGCACGCTGTGCAGCCATACCATCTAGATGAAGAACAACCGTGCTTTTCCCTTGTGCGCTGATTGTGGTCGTCTGTAGGATGAAATATGATTTTTTTTTTATCTTTCCACCACAATGAGGATGGCATCATACCCCTCAGGGGAGGCGGACACTCCTGTCAAAAAGTCCATGCTGACGTCTGTCCACGGTTATATTGGAAAGGTAGGGGTTTGGAGTGAACTGGGTGGTCTCGTGCGACAAAACTTTTCTCTATCACAGTTTTTTCAAACGATTTGTAGACGTTTGATACGCCACTCTGCATCTTGTCCTACTAGTAGTATTTTTCCAGTTTCTTGAGCGTCGTCTCCTTGCCAAAGTGTCCACATGGACCTGTTTCGTGGCATTCCTCCAATTGTTTTCTCTGTAATTCCTCGTTTGGTGGAATGACGACTTGGCAAGTTCATCCCCGTCGCTACTAGGAGTCTTCAAACCAGAATTTGGTTTTTTTGTACCCACCAAACTCCTCGTAATCCTTCTTGAATAGTCTCGTAACCTACGCATCTCATTCAACGAGTAATGTGTTGATCTCCGCCATTGTATAATGTCAACAACTCAGCGCATCTGCCGGGAGAGTTTTTCAGGCTACTAATTAACATCCTAGTAAAACGTTTGACTCGAGAAACTGAATCCATCGAGCATGCAGACAGCTCAGGTTTGGTTGAGCCTTGAGATGTTTTAGTGTGTGATGGCTGGTGAAAATAATACATCATTGGCATTCCGGGGAGCACCGCCATGTCTTCAACACATCTACAACTACCAAGATTTGCTTCTCGTGCATTCCGTAATTTAGTTCTCTCTTGCGTAGTTTTTGCGACATGTGTCAACACTTGCTTCTCCAGCACCATTGTCTTGGAGGAAAAGGTATCTGATGGCTCTATTGGATACATCACTGCCATGATGTAGTCCTCCTGACAATCTGCCAGTCGTAACATTGGCACCGAGGCCAGAGCGTTTCTCCAAGAGTTGGATGCTACTTGTTGGTTATCCTCCTAATTCCACTTGGTGTTTTATTAGTGAGATGGGATAGAGGCTCTGGCACAAATTGATGGTAGTACTTTTAGAAGTCCAAAAATACATGGACATCCCAAGCATTTGAAGGTGTTGGCCAATCAACGACTGCCTCCGCTATTTTAGGTCCTTGGTGATTGGTCCGCCGGCAAAGATATGTCCCAAAACATGATCAAACGGTGACCTAGTTAACGCATTAAGAGTTTTCCAGATGATTCATCTCTTTGTAGAAATCTCGAAAACATTTCTGAGATGTCGACTTCGCTCCTCTGAGTCGGGCTGTACACTACGATGTTGTCAAGATACACGACGGCAAAGTCGTCGAGGTACGGGTGGAAATGTTGTTCATCGCCGCCATGAATATTGCGAGGGAATTTGTGAGTTGGAACAACATGAAAGTGAACTCAAAGTTCCTATATCTACTCTAGAATGATGTCTTCTTGATGTCCTTATAAGATACTCATATCAGATGACAATCGCCACATAGGTCAATTTTACTAAACATTTGGGCCCCACATAACTGATATTTGTTTTATGTTTTCGCGCAAAAGAAAGCAGTGATTCTTCATGGTGATGTCCTTTAACGCTCGATAGCATATACACATCCGTATTTATCTGGTCTTCTTTTTTCACGAGAAGTACAGGTGCTACGTATGATGACATGGAAGCTCTGATATACCCCTTGCCAAGCATCTTGTCCAACTGCTTCTTAAGTTCAAGATTGGTCTGTTCCACAACTTCAAGTGTATTGAATGGTCAGTGTTCTACCACGGAGATAGCTCTTTGGATCATTTTTTGGGAAAAATCCCTTCAAAATCCTTGATGAGTATTGCCATCACTTACGAACTTCTCGGGTGTGAAGTCCAATGTTGTCGTCCAAGGAGATGCAATTCCCTCCATTTCTCCTGCTTCCAAATGGACTAGCCATACTTGAGCTTTGCGTTTGAAGTAACCCTTGGCCCTTTCCAGGGATATCAGCTGAAGGTTTCTGGCTGCTGTAATTTCCTGTACTACTTCCACCTTTGCTGCTTCTCGTAACTGCCGTTGCGTTGTGGGTCGCTCAACCAGAGGCAGATGTTGCCTTATGCTTGCAATGTTGTTTTGGATCGATCCATTGGTCCAGCCCACCTATGGATTGTGTTGGTGCCCGAGGATGAGTTTGTGGTCGCTCATTAGGCAAGTCTTGCAGATCTTTGACTTGCATTTGGAGTGGTTGACGAAGTCGGCGGATTTGCATTCATCTCTCAATGGTTTTTCCCTTACAGATCCTAGGTTCCGTCTTCAAACTTAGCTCCAGAACCATGTCGTTGCATAGGAAGCAGTGAGAAGCTCCTCCATCTATCAATGCTTATGCTGTTATATAATTCTTGTAATCCCTCGGTTCGACTTCTAGGAGTAACGCTGGCTGGTCGTCCTTGTACCCCTCTTCAATTTTTTTGATCTTAGAACCTTTGTCTACAACGATGTGAGCCGCTTAGATAGGCGATCGGTCGGCATAGAATCCTTCAACTGAACATGAACCTTGTTGTCTACACTTGTCCTTTGTTATTCTTGACTCCTCATTCTTTTTCTACGACTTCCCCTCCCTTTTTTTGGCTGATGTCGTTTCCAAAAGTTGTGCGAGATATGACAAAACTTCTCGCAAGTCCAGCAGAGTTATTGATCATGTTCGTGGTTTGCACTTTTTCATTCCCTCGGAGATGAGGTTTTTTTTTACTACGACTTTCATCCGCAACGATGAGAACTGTGGCTTTGAGATCGCCAACCATTGGATTCTTGCATTCAGGCGTTGTCGTCGGCATTATCAATGTGATCAGCTACTGTAATCATTAGCTTTGCTCGTCGTGGATGCCAAAGATTATGCTTGCTTGTCAAATAACTCACTTGAGGCAGTTGTTTTAGGAGAGGTAAATTTTATTGGGGGCGAGGTCACCGCTGATGATACCATCGCATAAACGTAGAGTGTACTTGGGCATGCTGGGCTACTCATGCAGGTGTTGAAGTTTGTAACGCGCGTTAGACTACTCGTTCAGCTCAAAAAAACGAGCGAGAGTAGCACACACAAAGTCGTTCCATGTTTCCGGTGCCACGAGAGAGTCGGGTCACCTTTGGATTGATCTGCTCTAGAGGTACTATGCCTGAGATTGACATTGTGTGAGCGGTCGCGTGAGCCGTCTATCTAGGCCCCCGAGTCTCTTGCTGCCGTTGGATGGTCTTTAGACCGGACCACCGGTTGAAAACCGTGCCATGCAAAAGCAAGGCCGCGTAGTCAATTTCCTTCTTGTTGTGGTTGACCCCAACAGCGTTGATGTACACCTCTAAACTTATTAGCCACATCCTGGCCGTCGGCCCCTTGGAGTTTGGGGGATCGAACGGCTTGAGAAGTCTCGATCAAATTAGAGTGACGCTTGAGAGCTGTAAATTCCCCCCTGCGAGCATGCTTTGTGCGCATGAGACACCCGAAGATCATCCATTCCCATGTTGAGTTGTTGGAGCAGATGGGTATTGAGACTCTCTTGTCCCAATAGCTTGTGGTACAGGTCTTCGTTCACTCCAGCTTGTCGGCCGGTGCCTCCCATCATGCGAGTTGTCGATCTGCTAAATTGCGGCGTGGACAAGCGGCTTGCCTAGCTCAAGGGGTGCGTCCACAGTTTGGCTGCCAGGTTTGTTGGTGTTGCCCCAATCACCTTGAAGGTTGCCACTGTTGTCTGGTTTTCATCGAGTGCGCCGGTGTTTGCACATTACTAATCTTCCATTGCTAAGAGTACATGCTGGGGATTGTTGCTCGTCGTCGACTATGCTCGCTCTGTTCACCGTTGTCGCCGCGAAGTCTGAGATCTTCTGAATGGTGGAGATGCATTGTTTTCTCTAAGTCGAAGCATCCGTTGCCGGTATAGTAACGCTTCACTCTGATATCAAGTGTTACACCGAGCGAAATGCAGGTGCTTCACAAGGATTAGGTGTGGGAAAAAAGACAATTGGAGGATTTGGGACAAATGGATGATTTGTATGAAGCACTAAGTGTACTTTGGTGAAAAGTGTCAAGTGATTTGAGCACATATAAACAATGCCGCAAATGAGACGAGGCACACGTCGGGTCTTCGAGCCAAGCGGCATGCGAGGTTGAGTCGAGTGGCTGCTTGAGAAGCTCCGCCGAGAAATCAGGGGGTTCCGAGAAGATCGAGGCACATCCTTGTAAAAGTCTTGTGTCGTCAAGAAGTTGATCGAACGATATGGAAACATGGATATAGTTCGCGACACTTGTGTCGACCTTTTAAGAAGATGGTTGAAGTTGTATTTTTTTGTTGGGAACGGAACACCCGAGGTTGGGGCAGTTGGCCAAAACACCCTTCGCCGAACGGCGTCGACGCCCGGAGGTCGACACTCGATTGGCCATGAATGTAATGACAGAAATGCATAATCGCGGAGTTTAGGGACTCTTGTATTTCAGGGACGTAACACAAAGGAAGTTAATCGGCAGGTTGATTATGAACCCCCCCCCCCCCCTCCCCACCCCTCAATGCTCGCGTGGCCCTCCATCGTGATTGCATCGATGGAGGGTCGCGATCGAGCACCCCATGCCCGATTTTTCCATGCTTAAGCACCGACATGCATCACTGTTTGATCACGGTGAAAATGGGGTGGGGGGATATTGGGCATCTTGTTCCCAATCAGGGATGGATGAGGCATATTCTTCGGAGGCAGGGGTAAGTAGGACTTACTGTTCCGCGTTGGGTGTGGATTGAATTTGTTGTTTCGAGGTCGGGGTAAATGAAAGTAACGCTGGACAGAAGAGGTAATGATCGACATTTTCACCGTAGTTCAAGTCTGTAGCGAACCGGGTCCTCCATCACCGCGTGAGTGCGAGGGAGCCGCATCTTGAATGCCTCTGTCTGACGTGGCAGGACATGAAAGCCACGCGTCAATCTGCCCAACTGAGAGCGGTCGCATGTGTGTCGCTCGAAGAGTTTGCGGTCGAACCTTCTTAAAAAAGCTGGCCCGCACATCACGAGGATCTCCATTTCTCTGCGCCTTGACATGTGCCTTGACGAGGTTCGCGATACCTTTTTGGCGTTCGAAACCCGTCAGAGTTCTGGACAGGTCCGGCCAGGCGAGCCCCAGCGTTCCGTTTTCCTCCGGACTGAATGACCTCCAAGTGAGGAAGGAACTCGGTGCATGGGTTCTGTCGTCCCGGACGAAAATGTTGGAAACCTTCGGGCCGGTGAGGACAGATCCGCTTATCTCCCGCGTGACGTGAGCGTGCTCGTTCATCCCGCCCACGCTCTCCTCACGAATCCCGCGAATCCGTCTTGCTGCTGGTCAGACTGCCGTCCCTGCCCTGCGGCTTCGGCCACAGGCGGAGGCACTGATTGCCTCTGCCACCCACCACACTGCTTTTATTGCGTCACTTCAGCGCAGATCTGTGTCTTTCGCCACTGCCTGCTGTCTGAACCGCACGCGAGTTGACAGGCGTGCACGGTGGGGACCTTGACTCCGCCGGGATTGCGTAGCTTCCCCGGAGCATATCCGGCGCTGCAATGGCGGGCGACGACGCCGCCCCAACCGTGACGCGCAAGCTGGAGGTGAAGCGGCCGGTGCCGTCCGACATAGACGTCGCTCAGTCCGTGGAGCCCCTGCCCATCGCTGACATCGCGGCGTCCGTGGGCCTGCTGCCGGACGAGCTTGAATCGCACGGCAAGACCAAGGCCAAGGTTGGCAATGGGGGGAAAGCGGCGGCAGCTAGCCTCTTTTGTTGAATGAATTTCTCCTTTCCCGAATGAGAGTCCCGAATGAGAGTGAACGAGGGTGGTGTATTTCGCAGGTGCTGTGCACGTCTCTACGGGGAAAAAATGGTCACACCACGTGTGTTAGCAGCAGCATCTCCCGCCCAGAACAGAAGCACTGGTGTAGTGATTGAATGAAACTCTGCTCTAATTTCGTCTTCACCGAAGGAAGCGGGGTTGCAGGTGTTCAGCTGTGTGTGACTACGCTAGGTTTCCGCGCTCTCGTCCTTCGCTCTGGACGACGCGGATGGGTCAGTCAGCGTTCTGGCCATGTCTCTCTCTGGCGGTCAGAGCGAGATGACCAGTCCAAACAGAAGTCACAGTACCACGCACGCTCATTCTTGTGGAAATCTCTGGAAACCACAATTTTGAACGTGTACCCAAGTGAGAATTGAACACCTTGCAAGCCCGAGAAGCGAGCCGGGGGACCGATGTTTGTCAGGGGTAAATCTCAGAGATGTGTGGACATGATTCACTTTTGTCGCTACTGGAGGAAAGTCAGGGATCTAATGGGCTGCGTTTCTGGCCGATGGGTAAGCCTCCACTTCTGCTACTAGTTTTGCCGCTGCCTCCGCCTCTGTCCATGCTGCTGCACCTGCTGCCCCCCTTGCTTCTTCCTCAAGTTCTGCCTCCATTGCTGCCTCTTCTGCTGGGGTCCATGCGGTTCGTCTGAGCTGGCGCCACACAAGTGCACCGCAGCACGCAGCATACCCCGCAGGCGCCTCCGCACCGTTGCAGCGCGTATAGTGCAAGTGCGAGTACAACAGAGCGCAAGCACACACTGGAGCAAGCATGACAAAACCTGCCTGGCGGGGCGGCCTTGTTTACCTGCTGGCCTGCATACATGCAAGCGTGCATGCACGGTTTGTCCATGCTTGCTTGTGTGTGCAAACATTTGTTGGCGTGTGCATGCGTGCGGTATCTCTGGATCATCCAGACAGGATTAGTGGATGCCTGGGCTTCTTCCTCTGGGCACAAGGATGCCCATGTGCCAATTCCACCCCATCCGCCACAGTCTCGCTGTGTCCACATCGGTGGTTGATCGAGAAAGATCAGATTCCTGAGCTAGAGTGTGCCCGTGGATTCATGGCGGAAGGCGCGCTCTCGGACTGACATTCGATTGATGCAGAGCGCAGCGCGGAGGTAAGCGTGGGTGGCTGGAGGAGTCAGTCCGGTGGCTGCGCGTTTGCACCAGACCAACACAGTTACAGCAGATGCCAGTTTTGCCTCTGCGTCTGCAGCTACGTTTGAATCCGTGTCTGTGTATGCGCTTGCGTCTGTGTCTGTGTCTGCGTCTGCGTCTGCGTCTGCGCCTGCTTCTGCATCTGCGTCTGCGTCTGCTTCTGCATCTGTGTCTGTGTCTGCCCTCGTGAGCAGGTGCTGCCTCCGCATCATCCTGGTGCCACACACTAGTACACAGATACGGTTTGTTTTTTGTGGAGTGGTCCTCAAGAATTGGTGTGGCCACTCAGCACTCCCAGAAGCGTCATGCCGTCAATGTGCACGGTTTGCACGAGTGACAAGTGCACTTGGCGTGTGTGCACAAAGCTCGCTGGGCGTGCACAGAACTCGCAGGGTGTCCTGGCTTAGCTGTCCGAGTTCGTGACTGTACAAGTGAAGCCCATAAACCGCATGGAGCTAGACGCTCCCTGCAGTAGGATAGGGAACAGATCATCAAACCATGGCGTGTGCTGTACGTGTTCGGTGGTGTGCATTGTCGCGTCGGTGGTGTGGGCAGGTGCTGATCAGTGCACGCGAGCGGCTGATGGAGCAGCCCGACGGGTACTACGTGGTCGTGGGCGGCATCACGCCCACTCCGCTGGGCGAGGGCAAGTCCACCACAACCATCGGCCTTGCACAGGCGCTGGGAGCTCACCTTGGGAAGAAGGTGTGTGTGTGTGTGTGTGTGTGTGTGTGTGTGTGT
>SZWC01014138.1:52992-64827 GCA_023375785.1 Penium margaritaceum | reverse complement strand
TAGACCTTGATTTTGACGGTGTCCCCCAATCGATACGTGTGGTTATCCACAGTCACGCAGTTGAAATGGCCATAGCACACCTCACCCGCTTCCACCTCCGATGCCATGTCCTGCCCACACCCCTTCTTGTACCGCTCCGGCCACTTCCTCCGCGCCTCTTCATCCCTCACCCTCCAGCACTCCTCCACTCCCAGCCGCGACTCCACTTGCTCTTCCTCCACCTGCTTCTTCCTCTTCTTCGTCTCCTTCTCCCCTGCAGAACGTGCAGAAGCCTTGTTCTTCGTCTTCGTCTGCGCCGCCTTTCCAGCACTTGCAACCTCCTTCGTCCCCTTCTCCTCGATCTTTGCCCTCAAGGGCATCCTCGCTTCGCCTCCCCCTCCTGATGCTCTTCCCTTCCCTCGAGAACCCCGCCCTCCCGCCAGGGCCTCCTCTGCACTCGCACTCAGCTGCGCCATCTTCTCCTCAGCCTTCCTCTTCGCCTGCCGCGGAGTCCTGCCCCCTGCTGCATTGGCTTGCTGCGGCATCCTCCCACCTGCTGTGACAGCCTTCTGTGGCGGCTGCCTCAACCATTTCACGTCTTCCTCCTCCTGCTCCTTTTCTCCCTTCTCCTCATCCTCCCGCTTCTCCGCCTTTCCTGCAACCTCCCACCCTTCCACATTCTCAGCCCCCTCACCCTCAACCTCCTGTTTTACTGCAGCCAGCTGCTTCTGCAGCCGCTGTCCTACTGCGCCCAGCTGCTTCTGCACCGGCAAACGAGCAGAAGGCGGCGAGTCCAGAAGCTCCACGTCACCGCCGCCATCCTCCGCAACGGCCGCGCCGGCATTGGTCCCTTTTCCACCGAGCCCTCCTCCACCTCCCTCCACCCTCTTCCGTCCTCCTCCCTTCTGATCGCCGTACCCACCTGCCGCCCACTCCGCCTTCACCTTCACCTCCCGACTGTGCTCCAGCTCCTCCGCTGGGTCGACGGCGATGGGCAACATTGGCTCCGGCCCGGACAGCCCGTCCGGAGGACCCATGACTTGGGACTGGCTCGATCTCGACCAAAAACCCGGCTTGATCGGATTCGAACCCGGCCGCCTCAAGTTGACCGGGGGCTCCCTGCCGCCTCAACGGGCCTGTAGCCTTCACGCGACCGGGAGGCGCCGCCTTGCGAATGCGGCGACGGTCAAAGCTCCAGTGCGGACTCCGCCGGTCTGGGATATCGTCTGTCAGGGTTGAAACGGTTCTGACGCTTTGCAAAGCGTCTTGACAAAATCAACCGCGCCGGCTTGCAAATGTCAAGCGACGGTCAAGCTCCAGTGCGGACTCCGCCGGTTCGGGATCGCCGCGAGCGGCCAAGGCCTGATCGGTAAAAATGCGGGCAAGGTTGCGATGCAGCGTCAGTCCGCTCCGCCAGGACTTGAGGACAGAAGTAAGAATGCTGCCGCAGCTTGGGCCGCAGCGCAGTGCGATCGCAACTCGGCGGCAGGGCCGAGAGCGACGGTGCGAGTGTGCCCCGAGTGAGGGTCGCAAATTTGGCCCACTCCGCCGCAGCAGCAGCTGCAGTGCGGCGCAATCGGGCGGAAGAGCGGTGCAGGCCCACCGCTGTCGCCGTACTCGCCGGTGGAGGCGAAAGCGGGCGTGTGCGGCAGCGAGCCCACCCGGTCTCGCTCGCTCTCTCGTGTGCCTGTTGGGACGGGTAGAGCAAGTTGAGAAGTGGCTTCCAACGCCTAACCAGCCCGATCAGCCTGGTCGCGGTCTGTGGTGCAATCGCTGGTCGGGCGGGTGGCGGAAGGTTGGGGGCGGGAGTGGGCCGCCAGGGGGGGGGGGGGGGGGGGGGGGGGGNGGGCGGTGGGGGGGAGGGAATAGGGGGGGGTGGGAGGCTACCGGGGGGGTGTTCTGTCTGGTGAAGTTTGTTTGGTTGAGTACTCCGGTTACAACCCATTTCCATTCCACGTCATGAATCTGTGTCTTCGAGTGAACTCCTCGGCTGTAGATTGACAAATTTCAGTCAATGTCACAAATGAGATCGAATCCTCATCGGATCCCAGAAATGATTTTTGACGGTTCGGATCATAGAGGGCGGATGGAAGGGCTACGAAAGCCCCGGTGCCCTCGATATACTGGAGTTATGGATCCGACGGTCTCTCATCCTCTGCCATCTTATGCGATGCTCTAACTCGAAGAGCCATTGGCGTGGACCCAATACTCCTACGAGCTCCGCCGAGACCAAGTGTGGATCCATCGGCTATTGCTGGTCGGCAACGGGCGGGAGGCTCCTAAGCGATTTCCGGTTGCGGGGATCATTTTCTCATTCACTGAGGCCGAACATGCACAACGGACAAAAAGACAAGAACCATCTTCACCGTCGGTTCTACGTAAAACATCCACGAACCTGTCGATTCCTTATTTCGACCACGGGAACCATTGGTCTGACCTCCAATAATCGGATGACCATTCAACAGAACACACACAATTCTAACAGAAATCAAAATACCATCTCGCCATCAGAGTTGGTGGCCCCGACATCCACTCGCCGTTGGGCTCGGACCCCCCATCTGACGCAGGCCGCATGCTTGTCATGGAGCAGTAGAGTATCGGCCGCACGCAGCAGCAGTAGAGCGTTGCTGTCAGGCAAGGAGCTCCAGGAAGTCGCAGGCTGGGTTCGCTTTCAGAAAACACGCAGCATTCCATTCGGATGATTTTGTTTCGGCGGCTTACAGTACCTTACAGGATGGGTTGCAGCCACAAACTTGTCCGCATCCGGACTGGACACTGCGCTTACTATGAACCCAACTTGAGACGAGAACAAATGGCAAAAAGTGGCTTCTATAAACTGCAAGGTGGAGTTTTCATTGCCACTGCGTCAACTCGCCGCTGCTGTATCTGGTTCGAGTGCTTTTTCGTTCACGGCCCATCAACCCGCGTGCGGCTCTGCATGGACGAGACTTCAACAAGAAAAACTTTTGGTTGGCGAAGAAGCAAACGGAGTTCCAGTGTTCTAGCACAGTTTTTCTTTCGAACTTTCGGCTGGGCGGAACCAAGTCTCGCTACGAGAGCGTGCCAAACGAAATCCTGAATCAACTTTCAGCAATCAACGGATTCAAAACACGAAAATGAGGGGTCAGTGCATTGTGGCGGGAAAACCCCACTGGTCCGAAGACATAGAGCTGGTCACGAGGCTGCACCTCTGCCTGCCCATAAATGTTTTTGGCCCTGGTCTGGAGCGACTGAGGCGGGGGGGGGCTACCTCCTCNCGAGACTTCAACAAGAAAAACTTTTGGTTGGCGAAGAAGCAAACGGAGTTCCAGTGTTCTAGCACAGTTTTTCTTTCGAACTTTCGGCTGGGCGGAACCAAGTCTCGCTACGAGAGCGTGCCAAACGAAATCCTGAATCAACTTTCAGCAATCAACGGATTCAAAACACGGAAATGAGGGGTCAGTGCATTGTGGCGGGAAAACCCTACTGGTCCGAAGACATAGAGCTGGTCACGAGGCTGCACCTCTGCCTGCCCATAAATGTTTTTGGCCCTGGTCTGGAGCGACTGAGGCGGGGGGGGGCTACCTCCTCACCCGATCAGGCATGGGAGTTGAGCCTACCATACTGGTTGACACCTTATTCTGAATAGAGGTCGCTATGTATTTCTCAAATTTTGCACCAGAAGTTAGTTATGTAACTCATCAAAAGTCTAAACAAATTTTTTTGATGAATATTGATTGATAACAAAAAAATGTGAAGTTTTCTTCTACCCGTTTGAGCTTGGTACGCAGCTTTCCTCAATTCTTGTATAAGAGAATAGCAGGAATCCCATACTTCATCATCTCTGGATTTAAGCAGAAGAAACATCATTTTTGAAGCTAGTGAGGATTATGGAGACTTCCATCGAACTTGCCAACCAAGGTGAAAGGAGAACTCGCTGATGGTGTACCATGCCATGAAAAACATCTTGGGCTTTAGAGGGCCTATTCATATCTCAAGTATAGTGGATTCAAGAGCCTAGCATAGATTCAAGAGCAATGCTCAAACGCCTCTTCATCGTGTCAAAAAGGGTGTATGCTGTATCCATTCCAAAGAGCAAAACTGTAGTGGAAAACTCTAGTTAACAACAACATACTTTTTTTTAACTTCCTTTGCTCTGGTTGTCTTGGGTAGTAAGTTGTTTTGGGCACCGATAAATTTGCAATGTAACAGCTCTAGGTTGTTTTGCAACTAACTTTTTAACACAAGACGTAGGCCCTCAAAAATTGTAGTCCAAGGAGGAAGGGCAAATGGTCACCTCAGTCATTTTCGCTGCGATAAAATGCGCCACAAACGGACATATTTTTCATGGGGCATTTTTGCAAACGTTCATTTTAACCCTAATCATTCCATGTAGCATTGCCACGCTTGAACATGACCCTAGCGCCAAGCTAAGAGTGGAGGAGTGACGCGATGGATTTTCCATAGCGGGAGTCCTTTCACCTAGAGTCCGGCCATAGATATTTTTACAGGCTAGAGTCAAACTAGACTATAGTCCATTGTGTTTTTCCAGGCTTTAGCTCCTCGAAACCTGGGCCTTGACTACTCAAAATTGCTGATAATTCCTTAACGGTCATTTTTAACCATAAAAACAGTTCGTACACTACATTCATCCCCTTTTNTTAGAGGGCCTATTCATATCTCAAGTATAGTGGATTCAAGAGCCTAGCATAGATTCAAGAGCAATGCTCAAACGCCTCTTCATCGTGTCAAAAAGGGTGTATGCTGTATCCATTCCAAAGAGCAAAACTGTAGTGGAAAACTCTAGTTAACAACAACATACTTTTTTTTAACTTCCTTTGCTCTGGTTGTCTTGGGTAGTAAGTTGTTTTGGGCACCGATGAATTTGCAATGTAACAGCTCTATGTTGTTTTGCGACTAACTTTTTAACACAAGACATAGGCCCTCAAAAATTGTACTCCAAGGAGGAAGGGCAAATGGTCACCTCAGTCATTTTCGCTGAGACAAAATGCGCCACAAACGGACATATTTTTCATGGGGCATTTTTGCAAACGTTCATTTTAACCCTAATCATTCCATGTAGCATTGCCACGCTTGAACATGACCCTAGCGCCAAGCTAAGAGTGGAGGAGTGACGCGATGGATTTTCCATAGCGGGAGTCCTTTCACCTAGAGTCCGGCCATAGATATTTTACAGGCTAGAGTCAAACTAGACTATAGTCCATTGTGTTTTTCCAGGCTTTAGCTCCTCGAAACCTGGGCCTTGACTACTCAAAATTGCTGATAATTCCTTAACGGTCATTTTTAACCATAAAAACAGTTCGTACACTACATTCATCCCCTTTTNTTCAAGAGCCTAGCATAGATTCAAGAGCAATGCTCAAACGCCTCTTCATCGTGTCAAAAAGGGTGTATGCTGTATCCATTCCAAAGAGCAAAACTGTAGTGGAAAACTCTAGTTAACAACAACATACTTTTTTTTAACTTCCTTTGCTCTGGTTGTCTTGGGTAGTAAGTTGTTTTGGGCACCGATAAATTTGCAATGTAACAGCTCTAGGTTGTTTTGCGACTAACTTTTTAACACAAGACGTAGGCCCTCAAAAATTGTAGTCCAAGGAGGAAGGGAAAATGGTCACCTCAGTCATTTTCGCTGAGATAAAATGCGCCACAAACGGACATATTTTTCATGGGGCATTTTTGCAAACGTTCATTTTAACCCCAATCATTCCATGTAGCATTGCCACGCTTGAACATGACCCTAGCGCCAAGCTAAGAGTGGAGGAGTGACGCGATGGATTTTCCATAGCGGGAGTCCTTTCACCTAGAGTCCGGCCATAGATATCTTTACAGGCTAGAGTCAAACTAGACTATAGTCCATTGTGTTTTTCTAGGCTTTAGCTCCTCGAAACCTGGGCCTTGACTACTCAAAATTGCTGATAATTCCTTAACGGTCATTTTTAACCATAAAAACAGTTCGTACACTACATTCATCCCCTTTTTCTTCGAACCGGCCCGGTTCGTCTTTGCTCATGGAGGGTTGATCTTTGCATATTTCATGATACCGACCATACAACAAGAAGCGCAAAGAAGATCACACATGTGAACTCTTGTCATATGCAACATGGCTGCGTCACGTTCATGCACAATCAACCACACACTTTTGGTTTTTGTGAGTATGGTCATTTGCGTACAACATCCAGTGTTGATTGCGTGATCCTTGGCTCTTACCGAGACGAGATACGTACAATCCTTGTAATTCCTTCATAATTGTNATGGTTTCACCATTCAGGAATTTATTCAAGAGTTTCATCTGTGACACGTTCAATCATGGGTTGATGTTTGCATCGGTCATGACTAACGATGCACAGATCCTCCAAAAGGTACTGATGCATCCAGTACATACTGTGTACATGCGGTGGAATGACAATCCTCGAGTATTGAAGTCGGCGTGCTTACAAACCAGGTCTATTAAACATCTCATGACATATTCATGACACAGGCTTAGTCATCAAACGATCACATTTGCCTTTGAACAATATAGCGCAATGTGACCTACGACTGTTGTAGAACACGTCCTATGGCCACCAGACCACTTTTTCGGTTTTATGGTGTCGCCATTTCTATTAAAACCATCAGAAGATATCGTCAACTTGTTCAAATGTCACAAAACTGTGGTGACCATTCATCCATCCAACTTATCCATACTTGGGTGTCGTGATTGGTGTACAAACACTTGGAGGATAATNCTTTGCTCATGGAGGGTTGATCTTTGCATATTTCATGATACCGACCATACAACAAGAAGCGCAAAGAAGATCACACATGTGAACTCTTGTCATATGCAACATGGCTGCGTCACGTTCATGCACAATCAACCACACACTTTTGGTTTTTGTGAGTATGGTCATTTGCGTACAACATCCAGTGTTGATTGCGTGATCCTTGGCTCTTACCGAGACGAGATACGTACAATCCTTGTAATTCCTTCATAATTGTTGTTGATTCTTCACCGACGACTCCACACGTGTGTATAAGTGGCATAGTCGATACCTTTTGGGACACACATTATCAACAATGACTTGCCAGTTTTGAAGATGATACATGGGATGAATTTTCCACATTCCGTGTGGTACGTGTTCTACAAGCTGTTGTGGTGACGCCTCCTCCCCCTTTGCAAGGAGCTTCTCTGCGACCAAGTAACTGGGCGTCTCAGTAAAAACCGTCCAGGTCTACACAATACGTCCTATGTCGTTCAGACATGATCTCTTCGAAGTGGTTGTGGTCGAGGTGGTACCTCCCCGCAACATTGTCAATATGTTCAATCCAAGATCCGGACATCTATCCTCTTGATTTGCAACCACGTGTTAATGACCACGCATAGGTCTACCAGACTTCTTTCAGTACCTTTGGGCTGGTTGGATGGACACAACCAAGCTCCACTAAGCCCAAGCAACTTGCATGCTTGCTTTATTTTAGGGTTGGGAAATACCAAGGTCCTAAAACATGGTTGCTGAGCACACTTGCTTTTCCTTTCAAAGATTGCACTCATCTTTGAAGGAGGCGGCATTGGTCGTTTGGCACCCGCAATTATCGTCAACGTATGTCATTGAACACGACAATGCTCCGACCTAGATGATCTTGGTTTCAACCATCATCCCTTCATTTCTGACTGAAATAGGTACCATAGGCTGACGCTCACGTCCTTCTCAAAAGCACACTACCTTTAACTAGGTTAGCTAAGATAACCGATGTCAACGACCATTGATTTTATCCACGAACAAAGTGTTCATCATATGGCATTCACCAAACGGTTGTACTATGATCATAACCATTGCGGTACAAGCTGTCTGAACACCTTTCGGGTGTCAATTCCATGTCATTGTGATCGAACACTTCTAAACCACATCCGGTAATCCTGGAACGACCAGTTCCTTAACCTTTTGTATTGATGAAACTGCACCCAAGGGTTCTGTTTGGGAACCCGTTAATGGATTATGTTTGTCAAATTGCAACAATCCATTTTTTTAAAATGTCTTTTATTGTGTACGATCGGTACGTCCACTCACCAGAGTGTTTACCATAGGCCTCAATAGAGGCTCTCATAGAGGGGATCACCCTCATCGAAGACATCCAACAAACAACCACCGTTGTGGATACCNAGGACCCATAGAAGATTTTCCGTCCCTCTCTGGTGAATTCACAATCCCCACTCACAAGTATCCTTGTCATTTGAACAGAGTTGTTGGTACACTCATGTACCTTTTCATCGTTGGGACCAGTCGGATACCTCAATTTGTATCCATCAATCACCGAGTGAGAGGGTGCCAATGGTTTCACCATTCAGGAATTTATTCAAGAGTTTCATCTGTGACACGTTCAATCATGGGTTGATGTTTGCATCGGTCATGACTAACGATGCACAGATCCTCCAAAAGGTACTGATGCATCCAGTACATACTGTGTACATGCGGTGGAATGACAATCCTCGAGTATTGAAGTCGGCGTGCTTACAAACCAGGTCTATTAAACATCTCATGACATATTCATAACACAGGCTTAGTCATCAAACGATCACATTTGCCTTTGAACAATATAGCGCAATGTGACCTACGACTGTTGTAGAACACGTCCTATGGCCACCACACCACTTTTTCGGTTTTATGGTGTCGCCATTTCTATTAAAACCATCAGAAGATATCGTCAACTTGTTCAAATGTCACAAAACTGTGGTGACCATTCATCCATCCAACTTATCCATACTTGGGTGTCGTGATTGGTGTACAAACACTTGGAGGATAATGTTTTTGTGCATGTCATGCACGTTTTCAACGCATGTCGTGTACCAAAATTCATGTGGCTGAAGTACAATGGCATGAATGGCATACCACGATCGATCGAAAAGTGAGTTGTCTCAGGTACTTGAACATGCACGCTGACCTCTTGCGGTCGTGCAAGCCGTGCATGTTTTAGAATTGGTGCTCAACCGACTGGAGTTTTGTAGCACGTTCCATCTNCGAAAGCTCACGCTTAGACTTAGATTCCGCACAAAAAGTAACCGAGAGCATAGAAGACCAGTCAGGCCATGTTGGAATTGCACCCAAGCTTTTGACAAAGGGTTATGGGCCCACAACCCTGACCCGTTTACAAATCGCTCACGTCTTTCGCAACGGACGGGATTGTCGTCGGGGACGACATCGCGGTCAAGCTGTGAGGTCCTCGAGTTGAAGGCTGCGCAAATGGCACAGAAGGAGACGCAACCCATCCAGAAGCATGCAGGTGGCCCTGGATACGGGCTATGAAGGTGGCACTTTGAGCTGCACCTCGGGCATAAGGGGCTGCTGGAGGTCATGAAGGGAACGGAAGTCCTCGACAAAACGATGGCGATGGAAGCGCAGAAGGAGGCCTTCACAAAGAAGAACACAGAGGCGCTCATGCTGCTGGTGTCCAAGACGGCCAAGTTGTAGTGAGGCTACTTCCAAGGCTGCAAGTTGGCAGCCGAGGCTTGGCCAAAACTCAGTGCCATCCATCAATCCAAGTTATTGGAGAACAAAACTTTCACAATGACGCGACTCCTGAGGGTGAGAATAGAGGAGGGAGATGAATGTCATCACCGCCATGCAGCAGATCGAGTCGCTCACCTCATAGTGCAATGATGTGGGGTTGAAGATNAAAAGTGAGTTGTCTCAGGTACTTGAACATGCACGCTGACCTCTTGCGGTCGTGCAAGCCGTGCATGTTTTAGAATTGGTGCTCAACCGACTGGAGTTTTGTAGCACGTTCCATCTATGCACGCGGAGGAGTTCGTCCACCTTTAGCATGGCCGAAATTTGAGGAGATCGTCCTCGTCACACATGAATAATCTGTTAGAATATATCTCATACTTCTTTCAGAATTACCTTTCCATACTTCTATCGGCAGGGTAATCATTTAAACTTCCAATGATCGTCACTCTCGGTGACGAACGAGACCATTGTGTTTGTGTTACGCCGTTCAGGCATACATCTGATCACCATAGCTGTCCGTGATTGTTTTTGGACATGCTTGTTGATTCTCTATTTGAAGAATTTGATAGTATGACCATCGTCAATATCGTCAAGGTGCATTAGAAACGTCAGACAATGTCTTTTCAGTGCTTCATATAATGTGTTTGACACACTTGCCCGTAGAACCATGCTCTACATACATCGTATGCTTCTATTCGGTGGTCTAATGCAAGCTGGCATGACTATGTAAAGCATTGGCTAGTTCTTTCTAGTGGATGCAACGGGGTTCAATCGACATCCATGTTATCCATGCAATCAGCATCTAACAACATGTGTTGTACCCCTGACACTAGCATAGCTAGTCCAACCAGAACTCATGGTCGTAGTGCGTTCGACAATCCCATCAGTGGTGCATTTGGCACCCATGACGAAAGTGCAGCCCATTGCTTTAGTCAATGGTGTAAGCGGTGTTCATGACAACGGTGCTTTCGGCACTTGTGACGTCATTTTAATCGAAACTCTCATCGACCATGCAGTGAACATCACGGTTATCGTGCGTTCCGCACTCATGTGAATGCTACGATTGCATTTTTTTATGTTGGTCATATGCAAAGTGCAACCGGCATTTGTCAATGGACCATCTTGTGTGGGTTTCCACCATCGCGTGTGTGTTGAGTACGGTCGGCACTCACATTCTTGTTTTGTCAAAGTTAACTCACAAATGGCTTACCCAGCATCCTTGGTGCAATCGACACCCATGTGGATACACAATCGGCATTCATTTTGGTCCTGTATAAGTAGACCATGAGCAGTGCATTCGGCACTAGCATCACGGATGCTTTTGGCATTCGTGATTAAACTACAACCAGCACTTCTTCACTGTCGACACCAACAAAGTTTTTCAAACAGGACATGTCCCGTGCGAGTAGTGCATTCGACAATTTCGTTGATGACGTAGCTAATGCCCATATAGTCGTGCATTCAACGCTCGTTCTGTGCAGTCCGCACCTTTCACGTTGTTGGAGTTAATAGATGAGTTGTCGAGTGGTCGCAGCACGTACGGTGCTTTGAGTGTTTTTCTTAACAAGAATTCTTCTCGATGTGCGTCACCGTTGTGGTTTTGCAACCCGATGTGTGCAGTAATGGCCCTTTTGTACAAAGTACCCCACTGATCCTTGAATTCGATTTCAATGTTTTATAGCTTGGTCAAAATTGAACCGTATTTTTTTGTTCAACGAATTTAGAGGAACACCGATATAATTCATAAATGATATGTACAAATTCAAAGTTCTAGGGATTAAAATCCATCTAGTTTTACACCGGGTTCTGGAGTTTGTGGACTTTGACAAGGCATGTCAACATCCACTCTTGTCCATCTTTCGTACTGACGGTCACGTTCGCTATTCACACGTTCGCCATCCGCTGTTGCTCTCGGCCAATGCCGAGAGCAACAGCGGATGTTAGTGCACTGACAGGTGGACTGACACCACACTTTGTACGACATGCATTTGACAGTGTCAGTGCACCGACCATGGCAGATTTTTTGCCACAAATCCTCGCCGCGGTCGACGATTTATCGGTGAGAGATCGAAATTTAGGAAAAAAAATGAGAGCTGGCCCATTCGTCAAATTTAAGGATCACGGTTCATCTGAATTAGTAGAAATAGGAACAAGTAAACAATTACAAAGGCAAGAATGTGTTCGAAATCAAGGAACATATAGTTCCAAGATTTGAAATGTACGAATTCAAAGATCAGTACGGTATTGGCCGAAACGAGTAACAAAATGCCATCTGGGGATTTTGCTCCGGAAGGACTGCCGAGGCGTCCGGTGGATGATCCGCCGGATTTCAGTAGTGCAGTTTTGTTACTGCAGGACAGCCAAAGTTCCTGGC
>SZWC01014138.1:30585-46412 GCA_023375785.1 Penium margaritaceum | reverse complement strand
AGTTGCTGAATCTGGTGGAAGTTGTTTCACCAGAATCGGACAAGTAACGAAGGAGATATGGGCTTCCAAAGTTGGAGTGTGCGAGACGACTCTGGGAGCTGGTCTCGGTTCGTCTGCCGGTCAATAATTGACCAGAACGAGTAACAAAATGCCATGTGCGGATTTTGCTCCGGAATGACTGCCGAGGCGGCCGGTGGATGATTTGCCGGATTTCAGTAGTACAGTTTTGTTACTCAGGGACAGCCAAAATCCTGGCTCTGAGTCCGGAACTCAGTAGTACTGTTTTGTTATTCGGGGACTTGGTCAAAATTCCGACTTTAGGTCCGCGAACAGGTTTCGAACCACATCAATCCCCATCACCAAACACGATGATTAACTCATCGAAGCAGACCCCAAAGGTGCGAGGGGCACCGCTGCTACACGTATGGACATCTGCGCCTCCGGGATGGGGTTTTGATGGGTCCTTGATGTGTGAGGGCGCCTCGGCGGGCGATGTAGTGCGCGCTGCCAACTGAGGTACTGGTTTTGGGTGCTGCGCTTCAGCTAACCTAGCAGGAGCTATGGTGATCCGAATCGCACACGGTTTGGTACGTTGGAGAGCTCATGACCAGCCCTGCAAAGTTTTAGATCATGTCCATGTTAAAAAACTATTGCAAAATCACGTTCTTCCCTTCGTAAAAGTGACTATCTCACATTTGTTTTCCACTCCTAGAAGTCTAGCATGAGACAACCAGAAAGTTCACGCTTAGACTCAGAATCAGCACAAAAAGTAGCCATGAGCATAGAAGACCAGTCAGGCCACATTGGAACTGCACCCCAGCTTCTGACAAGTCTGCGCTTCAAACTTGTCTTTATGGCATCCCAAACGCAAATCAACTGATGGACCTGTCCTCGGATTTGTGTTGAACCAACCGGGTCCAAAATAGGAGATACTATGGAGGAAAGCTTTGATTAAGAGTTCATAGCTTCGAACCAGCAATCCCGAGATTTGGACATATCTCACTACGAGCTCGCTTCTAGCACACATAGAGATGTGGTCCAGTTTTCACTTCATAGACGAGTACATTGTCTGCGATGCCATCTCGTCCGCCGCTTGGGGGAGGAAGGAGGAAACTTCCTTCTCACCTTCCTCCTTGGACGGTGGACCAGTGTGAGGGGGGAACGTGGTAGTCCGCCTCCTCGCCCCCCCTTTGTGCTGTCGGCCCTCATGAGGGGTGGTTAAAGCGGAGGGAGGGGGGGAGAGGGAGTTCGTCCCTCTCCTCCCCTTAAGTTCCATAGACAAGACGGGAGGGGGGAGGATGTTAGAGTAATGCTCCTTACCATGGCAGGAGTGACTCCAAAAAGGAACACCAAAAAGACAAGCCAAGGTGGCTAAGTGGTTAATGGTGTCCACCTCTAGAGGCAGGGGCCCAGGTTCAAGTCCCACAAGATCAATTTCTTTCCTGCCTCAAGGGAGGTGGAAAGTAGATGCCAGGAAGCTAGCTCAACCTGTAGAATTCCTCCTTAAGGTTCTAGAAGGCCAGGTGAGGGTCCAGGAAGGTGGCACACCTTCTAGAAGGGGTGACTTGTTCTATAAGGCATCTAGGGGTGTCTTGGTCTTCTGGATACCTTCCCTCCTACTAGGAGCAAGCTGAGGAATCTAGGAGGGGCAGAAGCTTCTAGAGGAAGGAAGGGATGCCTTCCTAGGTGGGAAAAGGATAGCCTACCAAGGGCCACTCTAGAAGCCAGAAGATCTGCTAGGAAGCTTCACATCTGGCATGCTTTGGTGTAGTGGAAAGCTTAGATCAGTGGCTATAAAATGCCACTGTATCTGAGCCTCGATCAAGCGTTTATTCCCAGTCAATTCAGGCCAACAGTAATGCCTCACTCTCTGACCAGTTTTCTGCCATCCTTGGAACCAGTTGTCTCCACAGTTTGAGTCTCTGCAAAAACAGTTGGTGGTGTGAACCAGCCACTGCTAGGGACCCTCCAGGGTGCACACTCACCCTCAGGCCAACAAAGGGTTATGGGCCCACGCCTCTAAGGGGTTCCAAGCCAGCTTGAGTTCATGCTTCAACAACAAGACATGGCGAGCAGCGAGTAAGAGAGCGGCCGTACTGTCCTATAGTTTGATGGGACAGGCTTTTGCCTTGTGGAGGTGGCAATTTGAGGACTTCCTTGATGATAAGGGACTGCTTGAGCTTGTAAAGGGTGATGAGACTGCTCCGCCGGAGGCTGCAATGACTGAGGTGAAGGAGCCATACAAGAAGCGCAACAAAAAGGCGTTTGTGCTCCTTGTGTCCGCGTTATGCCCACCACAACTTGGGCACATCGAAGGATGCACCCTGGCCTCAGACGCATGGTCAAAACTCTGCTCCATCTTCAGTCAAGCAACCTCCCCAATCAGCTCTTCATCTTCAAGCGTCTTGTCACCCTCTGAGCGAACTAAGGTGACAACATCATGGAGCTCATGCAGTAGATTGAGTCACTCGCAGCGGAGTGTGTGGCCACTGGTTGGGAGGTTGAGTCTCTGTTGCAAGCTATGATCATCCTCATGGCCTTGCCGGACAGTTGGAGTCTCATAATCACAATCCTTGGTGGCTGGCCTTCCGACGAGCTGAAATACCCGAAGGTTGTTGAGTACGTGCGCAACGAGTGGATGCGATGTGGCGGTCGAGAGAGTGTAGTGGCATCAAGTTCTGCGTACACAGTTCATCCTTATTGTAGAGGCCGAGGCGGCAAGTGGAAGGGTGCCAAACAGGGCACCAAGAAGGGTGACAAGAAGGGGGAGTGCTTCAACTACGGCAAGGAGGGCCACACGTAAATGCCCCAAGGAGAAGCCAAACCGGTTGCAGTGGAATGGGAAGAAAGACGAGCAGGCCCTCATGGCATACAACTCCACCGACTTGAAGGATCCGGGAGTTGCCATAATTGACTCAGATCAGGCCACCACACGCAATGCAACAGGGCAGCATTTGTCACCTACGGTGCCTTGGAGAGACGCATGACGGTGGCAAACAACAAAATAGAGGTGGCCGCTGGTGAGGATAACGTCCGCATTGAGTCCATTGTGGATGGCAAACATGTCACGAGAACAATCCATGATGTGCTCCACATGTCCAACTTTGGGGCAAAACTACTCTCCGTCAGCCACCTTACGGACAAGGGACTTGAGGTGCTCTTCACAAAGAAGGAGGCCGTCATCTGTAAGGAGGGCAAAGGCGAGGTTATTGCGCGTGCCAAGAGAGAGGACGACTTGTACCTGCTACGCGCAAAGATCCTCGGGAGCTGGGCGCGGTCCAACGTTGCCAATCTTGTAACAAAGGATGAAGGAGACCTCGACCTCTGGCACCGCCGACTTTGCCATGTTTCTCCATCGACGGTGAAGGAGATGGCAAAGAGAGAGGTGGTGCGGGGTTTCCAAATCAGTGGCCTTGATGGAACCAAGGAGACCTTGTGTGAACTATGCGTCATCAGCAAATCAACGCGGCAACCGTTCGTGGAAAAGAGGATGTATGTATCAAAGAAGTTGGTAGTGGTACACACAGATGTGTATGGACCACTTGAGAGCTCCATTGGTGGAGCTCGCTACTTCCTCACCTTCATGGACGACCACAGCCGCAAATTATACCTCTACCTCATGAAGCGGAAGAGCTAAGTCCTTGCATGCATGTAAGAGTTTGTGGCAGATGTGGAGCGGCAGACAGAGTTGAAGGTGAAGGTGTTCCGGAGCGACAACGGTGGTGAATANGGCAGTGGGTCACCTCCGCACGTTTGGTTGTGTTGCACATGCGGTTGTGCTGGCACGTGAAGGGCGGAGCAAGCTGGACCCACGAATCCGCCGGTGTATTTTCCTTTGGTATGAGAGCGGAAGCAAGGCGTACCGGCTCTTTGACCCAAGGAGGCAGCAGATTGTTCGTAGTTACGATGTCACGTTTGATGAGAAAAGCCGTTGGACGGATGAGGAGGCAAGTCTCTCCAAAAGTGGGGAGTGGTTGCCACTCCTTGAGGGGGAGACACCGGAGGACGTGAATGAGGGTGACATCCTCGCAGCAGCACCAGCCGGAGAGGATCGAACTATGGATGGACGAGTGGTAGAATTTGTTTTGACCAATTCGGATGAGGAATCCGAAGCACCGGAGATGGACGTGGAGGCGGAGAGTTGGCCGATGTCTCTAAGGTCTCCAAGAGAGGGGGAGCAGGCGCTTGGAGAGGATGGTGCTCAAAGGAGACAGCGACAAGAACAAACGCCTCAACAGCCTCGCACGAGCAGCCGTGTGCAAAGAAGGACAAAGAGGTACGATGCCGACAAGGGCATTTGGACTCGGTTTGCACACGTCTTCTTCATGCAAGAGGAGCATGAAGGAGTCACAAAACTAGAAGGATGGGGCTGAGTGGGAGGGAGCAATAAAAAAAGATCGCCTCCCATGAGGAGAAAGGCTCNGAACAAACGCCTCAACAGCCTCGCACGAGCAGCCGTGTGCAAAGAAGGACAAAGAGGTACGATGCCGACAAGGGCATTTGGACTCGGTTTGCACACGTCTTCTTCACGCAAGAGGAGCATGAAGGAGTCACAAAACTAGAAGGATGGGGCTGAGTGGGAGGGAGCAATAAAAAACGATCGCCTCCCATGAGGAGAAAGGCTCCTCAGTTGCTGGTTGAGCATGGACGACTGCCATGGGTGATCCGCAAGGGGGAGATTGGTGGAGTAATGCTCCTCACCATGGCAGGAGTGACTCCAAAAAGGAACACCAAAAGAACAAGCCAAGGTGGCTTAGTGGTTAACGGTGTCCACCTCTAGAGGCAGGGGCCCAGGTTCAAGTCCCACAAGATCAATATCTGCCCTGCCTCGAGGGAGGTGGAAAATAGATGCCAGGAAGCTAGCTCAACCTGTAGAATTCCTCCTTAAGGTCCTAGAAGGCCAGGTGAGGGTCCAGGAAGGTAGCTCACCTTCTAGAAGGGGTGACTTGTTCTACAAGGCATCTAGGGGTGTCTTGGTCTTCTGGATACCTTCCCTCCTACTAGTAGCAAGCTGAGGAATCTAGGAAGGGGCAGAAGCGTCTAGAGGAAGGAAGGGATGCCCTCCTAGGTGGGAAAAGGACGGCCTACCAAGGGCCACTCTAGAAGCCATAGAATCTGCTAGGAAGCTTCAAATCTGGCATGCTTTGGTGTTGTGGAAAAGTTAGATCAGTGGCTGTAAAATGCCACTACTTGTGAGCCTTGATGAAGCGTTCATTCCCAGTCAATTCAGGCCAACACTATTGCCTCACTCTCTGACCAGTTTTCTGCCATCCTTGGAATTAGTTGCCTCCACAGTTTCAATCTCTCCAAAAACAGTTGGTGGTGTGAACCAGCAACAGCTAGGGTCCCTCCAGGGTGCACACTTACCCTCAGGCCAACAGAGGACGCCGCCTCCTCTCCACCCTGTGGGGCGACGACACCTCGCTCGGATTGTCGGGCTTGCGGATGCTTGTTCGCTCATGGCTTGTTGGGCATGTGGGGTGCGTTCTGCAGCGAACCCCCTTTTTTTTTCAGTCTGCTCAACGGAGCTATAGCTTTCGGCTCTCGGCTGGATGCTCTCGAGGGCTCCATCTCCCATCTCTCGGCCATCTCACTCGCTCCGCCGGTTGGCAGGGTTTGGACGAACTGGTCCAAACATTTCCTTTCTTGTTATAGATTGCATCAATGGCTAACACTCACTGTGGATGTCTAGTGCCGAAATCCAAGTGTTTCCGACTGTCAGTTTTCTTTTTCTGACGGAAGCTCTCACTCTGATGCCAATGTAACAACTCTAGACTGTTTTGCGACTAACTTCTGAACCCAAAACGTAGGCCCTCAGAAAGTGTAGTCCAAGGAGGATGGGCAAATGGTCGCCTCAGCCATTTTGGATAGGACGAAGTATGCCACAAACAGACATAGTCCTCATATGGAATTTTTGAAAACATGCATCTTAACCCTAATCGTTCCACGTGGCATTACCACGCTGGAACAGGACCCTAGCCCCAAGCTAAGAGTGGAGGAGAGGTGATGTGATGGATTTTCCATCGCGGCACTCGTTTCACCTAGAATCCGGCCACATGTATTCTCTAGGCTAGAGTTGAACCAGACTCTAGCCTATTATCTTTTTTCGGGCTTTTGCTCCTCAAAACCTGAGCCTCGGACTCGATAATTATTTAACAACCATTTCTAAGTCCAAAAATGGTCCATAGGCTACACGCNCCGGCCACATGTATTCTCTAGGCTAGAGTTGAACCAGACTCTAGCCTATTATCTTTTTTCGGGCTTTTGCTCCTCAAAACCTGAGCCTCGGACTCGATAATTATTTAACAACCATTTCTAAGTCCAAAAATGGTCCATAGGCTACACGCAATCCAAGGAATTAATTCTGTGTTTCTCTGCACATGAACACTCACTTGAGGGGGTCAACCAGGAGAATAGTTGATGCTAGATCCTCATTAGGGGGTGGATTGTCAATAGGAATCGGTTAGGTCGGTAAATCTAACTTGCCCTTAAATCTAATAGGCGACTCTTCTGTGAATATAGAAGCAGGCGCAAGATGGTTTCACCTCCTTGTGTCCATCATTTTTCTTTGAATAGTGGTTTGATATCTTACAGTGCGGCCGGCGACATGAAGCTTGAGTGAAGGTCCCTCGCCTGTGGGTGGTCGGATGAAATCAATTTAGGATCGGAGATCCTTAAGCACCACGATTTTGGCCTAGTTGACCATGGGTTCCGTTCGAATCCATTACATTGATGTCAGAGCGCCAGGGTTCGAGTCCGACATACATATGCCAAGGATGGCTTACTCCTAGACTGGGAGAGTGTAATGTGCGGCGGCCGCCACGTGGCTCTAGTGTCAAAATAGGGCCCTAGCAATCGAGGGGGTTAGAGAGAAGGAACGTGGAAGGCTAACATGGTTTGAGTGAGAGCTAGATGAGGGCCTCTCGGCTTTGTGAGGGGGGAAAGAGCGTGACACCTAGTTGTGGGGAGCAATGTGTGCCCTCAAGAGCTTATGAGGGATGGGAGGTCTTGAGGGCAGTGAGAAGGAAGGATCCAGGCGAGGGGATTAGAGTAAGAACAGATCAAGGGAGTAAACATAAAGATGTTAGAATAAAAATTGAGAGGGTCAAGCTCTGGCGATGGACCCCCATCAGGCAGCCCATTGAGCGCTCGCAAGATGTGCATGCTATAAGTGTAACATGAAATAGATGCATGCAGCGTTGCGACAGCAAACTGTGTGAATGTAGACCGTGGTGCAACTGTTGTACAGCCATGGCAGATGTGAGTTTGGAAAAAAACTTGCAGCGTGTCCTACTTTTGTCACGGAATAGCGCATTGTCAACACATGTGACTACATTTGCGAATAATTGTCCAAGCAACAATTAACTGGGATGTGTAGCGGTGCTTGTGCATATCACGAAAGCAGGCCACTCAATGGTGGCAAAGTTTGCATGTGTCTCCTAATACATGTAACACACATGATTCACATGGAGAAAATATTAACGGAATAGCAACCCAGCGACGAATTGTTTTCTAGTTCAACATGATGGTGCAAGCGAGGGAGTGTGTCCGAAGCATAAAGCTTGGACACTAGAGCACAAGTTGTAAAGCTATCAAAAAGCTGCCTAGAGCAAAATTGGGGACAGAGTACAAGTGCATGTGGTCAACGTCTGGGGTGCGGCCATTGCGGGTGGATGGCACATAGACCACNCGACAGCAAACTGTGTGAATGTAGACCGTGGTGCAACTGTTGTACAGCCATGGCAGATGTGAGTTTGGAAAAAAACTTGCAGCGTGTCCTACTTTTGTCACGGAATAGCGCATTGTCAACACATGTGACTACATTTGCGAATAATTGTCCAAGCAACAATTAACTGGGATGTGTAGCGGTGCTTGTGCATATCACGAAAGCAGGCCACTCAATGGTGGCAAAGTTTGCATGTGTCTCCTAATACATGTAACACACATGATTCACATGGAGAAAATATTGACGGAATAGCAACCCAGCGACGAATTGTTTTCTAGTTCAACATGATGGTGCAAGCGAGGGAGTGTGTCCCAAGCATAAAGCTTGGACACCAGAGCACAAGTTGTAAAGCTATCAAAAAGCTGCCTAGAGCAAAATTGGGGACAGAGTACAAGTGCATGTGGTCAACGTCTGGGGTGCGGCCATTGCGGGTGGATGGCACATAGACCACCAAAAACACACTGACCCTCAAAAAGCATCATGTCCCTCCAACCGCCACACACACGTCCAGTAGCACCACACCCCTCGAGCAATGCTACATCTTTCCAGCAGCACCACACCCCTCTAGCACTACCACATCCCTCCCAACAGTACGATGCCCCTCCAGCAGCACCACACCCCTCCAAGAGCACCACACCCCTCCAGTAGCACCACACCCCTCAAGTTGCACAATACCCCTCTAGTAGCACCACAATCCTCCAGCAACACCAAGCCTTGCCAAGAGTGCCAGACCAGGTTACGGGAACTCCACGCCTTGATAGCTTCACGGGTGATGTTAGCGACATAAGGCTCATGCACCTGCATTCCAACGACCTGGAACACACAGGCAACAGTAGCAGGAAATTTAGGAAGGGAGGGAAGGAGAGAGATACACGGGAGGAGCAGGCAAGTATCGAGGACGGGGAAACACAAGTGACGGTAGCATGGTGTACCAGATAAATGAAGGCAGTGTATGTTAAGGGGGAATGTCTACGTTGCATTCAAACGGATGACGAGGTCTGCCGGGGGAAAGCAGCGTAAGCCATGGAGGGGAGTGGAGAGCTACTCAACCAGGCATTGGGAGAGTGCACAGACCCACAACGTCAATACTCGCTGCAAACATGGACTGGTGAAGTGCCTTGCTGAGGAGTTTAGAGCGCTGAAATTGAGTAGGAGTGCACCAACATTCTTGGTGATCATAAGACCACACTTGCTTTTGGTATGGAGTAGGACACAAAGGAAGAGGAGGTGATGGTCACGGAGCAAGTGGTGAAGCCAGTCGACCTCAGCCATGGCCTTGTCGATGGCCATGTATTTTGTCTTATCAATGCTTCGGGCGAAGTAGCCCTGTTTCCTGTTTCGCCAAGAGATGGCGAAACAGATGAGGAGAAAGATGAAGGCGCTACGGCTACAAGCGTTGGAGTCTTGAGCATAGTTGTTGCCAGAAAACTCCCCCAAGAGCGGCACACCAGACCTGGAGGAGATGACGAGGTCGACATGGGCAGACCCCATCACATAGCGATGAATATACGCATTCACACTCTGGTAAGAGCGACGGGCTCAGATGACTATTGGGCAAGAGTATTCACCGCATAGGTGATGTTGAAACGGGAAGTGTTAGCAGGGTATACGAGAGCACCAATGATGGACTGGAAGTGATGATAGATATGAGATCACCAGACTCGGTGTTGTGAGCAACGCGAAGTGCAAGCTGAACATCAGAAGGCATCAGAGACGAAGCCGAGGTGAGCGGGTGGGATAGGCCAACGATACTCCAGAAGCAGTCAAATGTGTGGATGTAGCACTCTTGGTGAATGAGTATGGATCCTAGCAGGGGCTTAATCGGCATGCTAAAGAACATTGCAACGAGACCAAGGTCCTTCATCCGGTGGTATGCAGAGAGGAGGTACTTTGCTGTGGCAATGGCCAGGATGGAGGAAAACGTGATGAGAAGATCGTTGACGTACATGAGGATGAAGGTGAGCATAGTAGGTATGCCACCCACGAAGACGGAGAGTTTGATGCAAATGTGGTGAAAGCCACCATCGACAAGGGTGGATATGAGTTCCTTGTTCCGACTGTGGCATGACTGTCAGAGGCCGTACAGTGCACAAGAGAGGCAACATACCTTCATTGTGCCACTGGAAAATCCCAGAGCTTGGACCATGTATTTCTCCTCCTCAAGTTCCCCATCAAGGAAAGCGTTGTTGATGTCCATCTGGTGGAGCTCCCACTGAAAGTAGGTCGCGGCGTAGATGACAACTCGACAGGTTGTGAACCGGGCCATTTATGGTTAATCACCCCTAAAAGATGCACTCGTCATAAATTGGACATATTACATGCATGCCTTTAGAAGTTTCATGGCACCTTCATGGAAATTACGACAAAATGTAATTTACAATGTCTGATCACAGACATACAAATGCATTTGAATGCCTGAACACACAAAACATCTTAGAAGGTTTTCCAAAAAAAATCAAACACATAACAAAATTCATGATTATGTGTTTTACAACTCCACTTATCGTTGGCAATAGAATACGTATATTTATACTTATGTATGAAATGTGTTATATCTGTAAGGCATTACAGTGCTTGTTTCTTGACCCAAAACGTGAATGGACCAGAACCCTCTCGAAGGCACATCCAAAGGGTTTGGGTTTTATTCTTTTCCTTTCTCGGGCTCCTGTTGGGCCCCGCGGTAGCGGGACCCAGAAAGTTTCCTTCTATCATTGGGGAGGTTTTCAGATCCTCCATTCAAAACCATTAACAAAAAGTACACTAAGTGTATAATCTTGGATGTTGTGCGATACACGTCCCATTTTACAGCTATGACAGTGGGGAGAGGGGGGGGGGGGGGGGGGGGGGGGGGGACGACGTGGTGACCAATTCAACATCATCTCGCTTCAGTATCACAAAATTCTCTCAAAACCGTCCATTGTCAAACGTCGTCTTCAGCATGTGAAAATCGTTCAATGTCCCCATTGACAAACTTCACCTTTTAGATCGTGACAGTCGATGTTTGTGCATGGACGGTTTTCGAGTTTGTACAAGCCATGATCAACCAGTACATTTTTTTTTCTTGCTTCAACGACATACACTGACCAGATACACTTCACCGATCCAATCTAACCTTTGGGGGGGGGGGTCAACCGGAAACCAAGGCGCCTCTCTCCAAGTTATCAAAGTATATTGGGTGAGTTTATATGGTGCTTGTATCTGATAGACATGTACAAAGATACAATAATGTACAATACATTAGTGAAAAAAAAATACATGGTCACCACAATACATGCCCCAATACACAGCCGTAACACATTTGGTCATCGGTGGGGTGAAGGGGAGTGATACTCCGGACTACGTGGTGACCGTTTTGTCGTGTGTATGTATGCCATCGAATGCGAGTACACTAGTGGATTGTTTCCTCATCACACGAGATCCATACACTGACCATATACACTTTGCGAATACACTCAACCTATCTAGTGGGGAGGGTGAACTTGTACTCTGGATGACCTCTCTCCTCTCCCCCCCCCCCCCCCCCCCAAATGGTAGAGTATATTAGCAAAGTGGAGGTGGTCAGTGTATCCGGTCTCCGACGAAAGAAAACACTAATGTATATGATACACAAGTGTATAGAACTAGTTTCTGTACTACACGCACCAGCTACACTACCCCAATACATTCGTTGAGTTTGAGGGGGATCTTGACTACTTGGTGTCCGTTATGTAGTCAGCTTTCCTCACCTTTCAACAACTACTATCTGTGGATGATCGCCGATTGTCGATTGTCAATTGTTGATCATCGATTGCTGATCAGTGCCTATTTGTTGCCGTTATAGATCCTCAATCGTCGATCGCCGATCATAGATCGTGATAGATCAGCGGTTGATGAGCGGAGATACATTAGTGTGCAGTTTTTTCTCATCACATGAAAGAAATACACCGTCCGGCAACACTTCGTACACTCTACCCTTTTGGAGGACGGGGGTTGGATCCTGTACTGACTCCCCCCTCCCCAAAAAGTGAAGTTGTATTGGTAAGGTTTATATGGTCTGTGTATCTCATGGACATGTAAAAACCTACACTAGTGTACATGATACAATATTGTACAGAAATAGTTGCTATACGATACACACACCAGTGAAACAACTCTTATGCAATCGATGGGAGATAAGGGGGGGGGGGAGTTCAGCAGTTTATCGTGGATAAAAACACAATCGAGTCCTTGCAAGACTACGCTTGACTAGAAGTTAATTTCCGTTCGAGGTCACACAATTGGACAGAAAACATCTGATTTACAAACAAGCCCACTTGAAGTGTTTCAAGACATGTGTACGCCAATTGCATCTTTCACCTAGAATGTCAATTTTTTTTTTTGGGTCGTCAAAATATAACATGCAGTTTCAAAGGAATAGTTACCATGTACATAGTTTTTCATGTGAACATAAGACAATTGACTTTTAACAAAAAAATCATGAAGTTTACCTAGATCTACGTACCTAATACACTGAATGTGGCGTGTTTAAAATTGGGAGGGTTTACTGTTCCTCCTCACCGATACACTCCCACATACACTCCCCCAATNGGGGGGAGTTCAGCAGTTTATCGTGGATAAAAACACAATCGAGTCCTTGCAAGACTACGCTTGACTAGAAGTTAATTTCCGTTCGAGGTCACACAATTGGACAGAAAACATCTGATTTACAAACAAGCCCACTTGAAGTGTTTCAAGACATGTGTACGTCAATTGTATCTTTCACCTAGAATGTCATATTTTTTTTTTGGGTCGTCAAAATGTAACATGCAGTTTCAAAGGAATAGTTACCATGTACATAGTTTTTCATGTGAACATAAGACAATTGACTTTTAACAAAAAAATCATGAAGTTTACCTAGATCTACGTACCTAATACACTGAATGTGGCGTGTTTAAAATTGGGACGGTTTACTGTTCCTCCTCACCGATACACTCCCACATACACTCCCCCAATACATATCGTTAGTATTTGAGGGAGGAAGGGAGTACTCCCGTGTCTGAGTCACTTCCACAAGATGCACTCCTACATGTACTCCCCCTATATACTTCATTGATTTTGATAGGGGAGGGGGAGTATAGCCTGTGCGAGTAGTCTAGCACGTTTGAATGCAAAGACAGCCTATTGCCTACCCCTCCAAGGAATGCGAATGCATTATATGCTCCATCATGACTCAAGATCAGATTCAAGCACAATGGTTTCCAATCAATGACCCGTCAACAGACCTATACTGGTAGAACTTGTCAAAATGCATCTTTTAATCTAATTTATGTTCTTTATTGTATCATAGAATCATGATAAATTTCATGAAAGGATGTACAACAAAGTATGTGGAACATATATATGCTTGTATACAATTCAATTTTCAAGAGACAACACATGCGTGTACTTACCTAAACACATCGAACAGTGTAGCAAAAGCAGGTGATTAACCATACCACGTAGTGTTGTGGAAAGGGAGGACCAGTTCATGTAGTTTATGGGTAAATCCAAGAGGAGTGAAATGAGGGAAGAGGAGGAAGTTCAAGGACACTCGTGTTGGAGGGAGGTCACTCGGGAAAAGGCGTTGAAGAATTCAAGACCTGGAAGGAAGTAAACGAAGAAGGAAGGGGGCAGACTTGCAAATGTTGGCGGACGTGTGGANCAATTGACTTTTAACAAAAAAATCATGAAGTTTACCTAGATCTACGTACCTAATACACTGAATGTGGCGTGTTTAAAATTGGGAGGGTTTACTGTTCCTCCTCACCGATACACTCCCACATACACTCCCCCAATACATATCGTTAGTATTTGAGGGAGGAAGGGAGTACTCCCGTGTCTGAGTCACTTCCACAAGATGCACTCCTACATGTACTCCCCCTCTATACTTCATTGATTTTGGTAGGGGAGGGGGAGTATAGCCTGTGCGAGTAGTCTAGCACGTTTGAATGCAAAGACAGCCTATTGCCTACCCCTCCAAGGAATGCGAATGCATTATATGCTCCATCATGACTCAAGATCAGATTCAAGCACAATGGTTTCCAATCAATGACCCGTCAACAGACCTATACTGGTAGAACTTGTCAAAATGCATCTTTTAATCTAATTTATGTTCTTTATTGTATTATAGAATCATGATAAATTTCATGAAAGGATGTACAACAAAGTATGTGGAACATATATATGCTTGTATACAATTCAATTTTCAAGAGACAACACATGCGTGTACTTACCTAAACACATCGAACAGTGTAGCAAAAGCAGGTGATTAACCATACCACGTAGTGTTGTGGAAAGGGAGGACCAGTTCATGTAGTTTATGGGTCAATCCAAGAGGAGTGAAATGAGGGAAGAGGAGGAAGTTCAAGGACACTCGTGTTGGAGGGAGGTCACTCGGGAAAAGGCGTTGAAGAATTCAAGACCTGGAAGGAAGTAAACGAAGAAGGAAGGGGGCAGACTTGCAAATGTTGGCGGACGTGTGGAACAAGGCAAGGAAAGAGAGTCATGCAGAATTCTTCCAGTTAGTGAGGGAAGGAGTGGCATGTTGGCCTGAGGGTGAGTGTCCACCCTGGAGGGTCCCCAGCAGTGGCTGGTTCACACCACAAACTGTTTTTGGAGAGACTGAAACTGTGGAGGCAACTAGTTCCAAGGATGGCAGAAAACAGGTCAGAGAGTGAGGCAATAGTGTTGGCCTCAATTGACTGGGAATCAAAGCTTGATCAAGGCTCACAAGCATTGGCATTTTATAGCCTTTGATCTAAGCTTTCCACAACACCAAAGAATGCCAGATTTGGAACTTCCTAGCAGATTATATGACTTCTAGAGTGGCCCTTGGTAGGCTTTCCTTTTCCCAACCTAGGAAGGTATCCCTTCCTTCCTCTAGAAGCTTCTGCCCCATCCTAGATTCCTCAGCTTGCTTCTAGTAGGAGGGAAGGTATCCAGAAGACCAAGACAACTCTAGATGCCTTGTAGGACAAGTCACCCCTTCTATAGGGTGTGCCACCTTCCTGGATCCTCATCTGGCCTTCTAGAATCTCAAGGNCATTGGCATTTTATAGCCTTTGATCTAAGCTTTCCACAACACCAAAGAATGCCAGATTTGGAACTTCCTAGCAGATTATATGACTTCTAGAGTGGCCCTTGGTAGGCTTTCCTTTTCCCCACCTAGGAAGGTATCCCTTCCTTCCTCTAGAAGCTTCTGCCCCATCCTAGATTCCTCAGCTTGCTTCTACTAGGAGGGAAGGTATCCACAAGACCAAGACAACTCTAGATGCCTTGTAGGACAAGTCACCCCTTCTATAGGGTGTGCCACCTTCCTGGATCCTCATCTGGCCTTCTAGAATCTCAAGGAGGAATTCTAGAGTTTGAGCTAGCTTCCTTGCATCTATTTTCCACCTCCCTTGAGGCANGGGGCTCTTGAGGCGATTGTTGTTGTTTCTGTCCCCTTTTGGCGCCATCCTCTCCAAGCGCCTGCTCCCCCTCTCTTGGAGACCTTGGAGACATCGGTCGACTCCCCGCCTCCACGTCCATCTCCGGTGCTTCGGACTCCTCATATGAACTGGTCGGAATAAATTCTGCCGCTCGCCCATCCCTTAGGCGATGCTCTCTGGTCGGTGGTGATGTGAGGACGTCACCCTCATTCACGTCCTCCAACATCTCCCCCTCAAGGTGTGGCAGCCACTCCCCACTCTGGGAGAGACCTGCCTCCTTGTCCGTCCAACAGCTTTTTTCGTCAAACGTGACGTCACAACTCCACACAATCTGCTGTCTCCTTGGGTCAAAGAGTCGGTACGCCTTGCTTCCACTCTCATACCCAAGGAAAATACACCGGCAGGTTCGTGGGTCCAGCTTGCTCCGCCCTTCACGTGCCTGCACCATTGCATGTGCAATGCAACCAAACGTACGGAAGTGACCCACTGCCGGCTTCCTCCCGCTCCACACCTCTTGTGGCGTCTTCCACGCCTTGCTCTCCTTGTCCTTCAACGACTTGGTTGGCGTAAGATTCATTATGTATGCCGCTGTCTGTGCCGCCTCCGTCCAATAGTGTTGTGGAAGGCTGGCGTCGCTCAACATGGATCGCACCATGTTAAGGATTGTGCGATTC
>SZWC01014137.1:36392-55989 GCA_023375785.1 Penium margaritaceum | reverse complement strand
CTTGCCCGGGCATCTGCCGGGCCCCGCGGTAGCGGGGCCCGGCAGATTCCCTTTCATTTATCACACGTGCGCCGCGTCTTGCAAACCCTCCCAAACCTACGACAAACCCCCTAGGTTAAATGCAGGGTTTGGGTTTTATTTTTTTTACTTGCACGGGCATCTGCCGGGCCCCGCGGTAGCGGGGCCCGGCAGATTCCCTTTCTTCTATCACACGTGCACCGCAACTCGTAAACCCCCCCAAACCTACGGCAAACCCCCTAGTTTAAATAGGGGGTTTGGCAGTGTCATCGCAAGCTCGCAGGGAGGTTTCGCCGCGGAACCCCTCCTGCGAGCTCGCGATGGCGGGCGAAGTTCGGCTCCGCCGTCGAAGTCGAAATCCATGTCGAATCTGGTGAATACATGAGAAATATGACAGTCGTGCCCATTTTCGCTCGAAGAAGGACAAACATGGGCATCGCTGTTATGTTGTTAAAAACCATGGGCATTGCTGCTAAATCTGGCGAAACGATGGGTATATAACTACTCCGTCCTTCAACATTTGCTCCCTAAGAATTGCGAGGACTTCAGGCAATGGCTTGATGTGCTCTTCTAATGACTTGGACAACACTAGGATGTTGTCTAGGTCAATCAAGACTAACAGAGCGAGTTGCTAAAAAACGTTCTATTCATTTCTTCTTGGAAGGTTGTCATTGCGTTCGTTGGTCCAAAGCACGAAAACCAAAAACTGAGAATGTCCTCTTTGTGTCCGAAGCACCATTTTAGACACATCATCTTCCAAGATGCGGGTTTGACGGTATCGTTAAAACAAACCTAAGGACGAAAAAACTCTTGCCCCCTGGAGTTGGTGAAACATGTCCTCAATCTCCAGGAGGGAGAATTTTTTGTCCACCATTAACTTGTTTAGAGTGCAATAGTACACACGCATGCATAAACCACCGTCCTTTTTTTTCCATTGAAATGATCTTTACACCTAACAGCTAGCTACTAGGCTCAATCCACCCATTCGTAAGGTCCTCCTTGTTTTGGTGTTTGACCTTTTGCCTTATGGCCACATTAAGATGATACATGGGTCTAAACAGAGGAGTTGACTTCGGCTGCAGTGGAATCATGTAGCTCATGTGTCGTTTCAATAGAAGACCAACCGTTGGGTCTTGGAATTCATCCAACAAATCGTTTAGAAAAAGATTTGATCTCTTGCGATGTATCTTCCTTCACTCTGTCCTCCACTCTCTCTCTATGGCGCAGGTACCGCCTGGCTATGTCTAGTAATATTGATATCATATGGAGAATTGTGGCTGCTACAACTTCCCATGTGGCTTCCTCTACTGCTACTTCTTGTCATCGCGGTTACTTCGTGGGTCACTTGATCAAGGTCGGGTGTCATTTTTTGCCATAAATGTTGATGTAGACTATTCCAATACTCCAATGCAGTTACAAATTGTGTGTATGTAGAAAATCTTGTCCGAGAATAATTCTATAATCACTCATTGGACAATTCCTCCATACTGTTACATCATTTTTTTTTCAGACTCCAGCTTCAGTCTGAAAACCCAGCTTCCATTGATCTCATTGCTTAAAAAAGTATGAGAAAATCCTCCATTCAGTAGTGTCATTACCACTCTACCAGTTATGCAACTTCTTGATTGCACTCATTGCAGTATTGTTGTTTTTTCCCTCTTTCCATATCTCATCAAGTTTTGTCATCTCAGGTACCCTCGTATGCGGTCTTGGGAGCCGTTTACATAGGCTATTGTCCTGTGCAGAATTATTTGAGTGGAAAAATGGTTTTCTATCCACTCCTGTCCTTTGTTGTTTCTTGACGCCTCTTATGTTACTTCTTTCCCTTCTTTTCCTGTTGCTACCACTTTTGACAATCTTGAGAAATATGGCCTGGCTTGCTGTAAGTGCAATTCAACTGTTGTTTGTAATAATTTTCAAATTCGATATCGCCCAGAGACCAGGGCTATATCAACTACAAGTTTGCACTGCAATGATAAGATTTATGACTTCGGGGTCACTGGCCATTGGATTCATGCACCTGAGCATTGTAGTCAATGTTGTCAATGTAATCATTTGTTGCAATCATTCACAAAAGGTCATATTGGATGTCGAATATTGCAGTGTATTTCTGAATATAATATTTTAGTTCATTTTCATACCTAAGACAGAGTTTGTTGAAGTTGATGTCATAAAAAAGTGATGGCAGAGAAACTTTGCATGTACATTGTCACATTTGACTACTGATGCAAGTATTGGAGCTTGTACCGTGCGTTTACTTCTCGTTCAACTTTCTGAAGCTTGTGAAGATGGTGCATGTGAATCTGTTCCAGTCTTCCAGTGGAGTCAAAGAGCCTCACCATGTTGGATTGGTGTGCGCGAGAGGTAGAACACTTGTGGTCAACAAGGCAAGGGAAATCACGTAAGTGGTTACTACTGTTGGATTTCCCTTAGATTGGGCCACCAACTCAATGTCCTACAATGTGAAGATCAATGCAACATGACCGTTAGGTCATTATTCTTCTTGTCATTATGGACCCCAATAGTGGTGAAGTACACTTTGACAATTTTCAGCCACATCCGAACAGACAGTCATTTGAATTTGCAAGATCTAGCTATTCTAGAAGTGCTGCCTACAATCGGGGTTCACTCAAGGATTGGTAAATTCTCTCGGTAAGAAGTGCTCCCCACACGTACGCATTGTGAATCCCCTACATTGTCGTGGGGAATTGTTGGAGCCAATGGTTTTTCAGGCTCTTGAGTCCGATTAACTTTTAGTGTTGGTCATCATTAATGCGAGCATGGTGGTTGGAACCTCCTTGCACCACAGCAGGTGTCGCTCCAACCGGCATCATTGGAGGCAAGGAGTTCATCGAGCCTGATGGTTCATCACTAGATTTGCTGTGAGAGTTGTTGCAGCTGTGACATTCACTATGAAGCGTACTGCTGCTGCTGCCTGGTTCTCCTAGAGAGTATTGCGTATTGCACGCTACTGATCCTCCATCACCAAATTCTTCAGAGAAGGGAACACTGCTTGTCATCGGTTGTGCTCACTCCGTTCACCTTTTTTGTCATGAGGTCTTTTAACTTCTACACGGTGGAGATGTGTTGAAGGCTTGTGCAAGTCGCCAAGCTGCCGTCTATGAGTAAATTTGTTGGTAGCTCCTCTAATGCCGCTACACTTTGATGCCAAGTGCTACACCAAGCGAGAAATAGGTGGTTCACAAGTACAAAATGTTGATTAAACAATGATTCAAGGAATTAGGATATCTGGGTGATTTGAAATTAGAAGCAAGTGTACTTCAATGAAAAGTGTCGGAATCATTGAGCGTATCGAGGCAATTGTGGAAAAAAGGACACAAACTACTTGAGATCTTGATTTCTCCAGTGAAGAGACACGTACGATGTCACATCGTGATAGACTGCTTTAAGAGGCTTTGCGGTGAAGTTTGGGGATGGGGAGGGGGTTTGAGAATTCCGGAGCACAATTCTATAAAAGTCTAGCGTCTTCAACAAGTCAACTGGAAAGTACTGGAATTTTGATTTAGTTTGTGATAGTGCTGTCTTCGCTTCTGGAAAGTGGCAAAACATGTCACAATCTTTTGAAATAGAACACTGAAGGTTGCGACAGGTGGCAAAATGCCCTCAACCAAATGGCATAAGAGTACAGAGGTCGGTGCATGGTGGACCATGAATGCAAGGAAAAGAATGTCCGCATTTGGAGCTTAGGGACTCGCTTACATAATGGATGTAACACTTCTCCTTGTTTTAACCATGACGTCCTACCGCATTACAAGGCGTAGATCAATGCTAAGTAAAATGGCTGTCAATCGGTTGATGGAATCTAGTGTATTTTTGTAGGGATCCCAGCTGTTGTGCAAAGTGTTGTAGTCCAGCTAATTGACATAATACTGCATCATGAGCACATCTTTTCTGGGAAAATGCTTGCGTAGGTCCCGTTTGAGTTCAATTTGGCTGATTTTGGAAACCGCATGGACTGCTGTGCTGTTAGGGAGGCTAGGCTTTGTGACGAAAGCCTTCCCCATTTTTTTGACCACGAGTGGTGCTGACCACCTATTGTATTTTTTCCCTCTAAATGCCTGAGTGCAGCACCGGGAGGTGTCAACAAGTTGTCAGAGGAAGAAAAATCCCTGTATTTTACTCCAGTGGTCCATAGACCGCTCCAAATCAAGATTAGATGATTTCCCTACAATTTTATGAGTTGTTGAATCAAGTGCAGCTTGAACCACGAGATCCATCTTCTATCAAGGAAGTTATGATATCTCAAAGTTGGGTTGTCCGCGGTGGCTTGGAGATTTCACCAAAATTGGAATTCACAAGAAAAATTCGTGGAATGTGAGTAACAAGACATGTTTGGCGGATCAAGCCGCTTGATGACTGCAACTTCGTCCGGCGGATATTTCCATCAGATTCAGTATTACAGCTTGTTGCCAAGGGACTTCATCAAATTTCTGGCTCGGATTCCATGAATCATTATGTGTTGCTACTCAGGGGCCGAGTCAAAACTCTCAACACAAAAGTAACGAAGGCATACTTGTAGAAAAACCCTCTTGCACCTGGAAAAGGGATCTGCGCCTCTAGGAAGGTGTTTCGCACATGAGAAAAAGCACCACAGTGAGTGTGCACCACAAGAGACGTTACACGTTTCTCTGGTGGATATGACCTGTCTTTGGGGGTACCGACAGATTTACATCTTTATGGTATAGTTAGACTTCAAGAGCTGTGATTTGGATCATAGCATATACATGTGGTGCGGCAAGCAGCTCCATCAGAGACGTTGCTGGAGGAGCTGGGTATGCAGCAACTGGAGCCAAAAATTGTGCAAGAGCGTTGAGGTTCTATCTTGCTAAACAACAACCGGCCGCAACACCGGAGGATGAAGAACATTAAAGTGCATTACCACGAAGCACGAGACATGGTGCAGAAGGGATGAGCGGTAAATCGGTATGCACAACATGCTTGCGGATTGTTTGGCCAAAGTGCAACCCGCGGATCGGCACGCGATGAGCTTGGCCAGCCTTGGGATGACCAGCTACAAAGGGCTGGAGGACGCAGCGGAAGATGAGTAGGAGCAAGTGAGAGAAGCGGGCATGGAAATCGCAAGTGTGAGAATGTTGTAAAATTTCCCTTTGCACGTCCAGGTGCAGGGTCGAGAGGTTCCAACGAGCCACAGGAGGGAGAAAAATCCTTGCATTTGTTCCCAATAGCTCACAGATTCTTGCTCCTGAAAGTTTACAAGATTCGAAATCCACAATTTCTTGAATCACCAGAATCCGTCTAGTATTGAGGACATTATGAGTTCCTAAACCAAACCAACTTGGGATGTGCGATGCGGCTCAGGGAGTTGGCCAGAAGTGGCATCCTGTGGCTTGGAGTCCATGACTCAGTAGCATGGTCTGTTACTCAAGGACTTCGTAAAAATTCAAACTGCAGGTCCGCGGACAGGTTTTCAAAAACTGTCAAATCTTACCATCAAACTCAAATACTAAACTAACCGAGACACATCATCAAAACAGTGCGGATGATCCCTCCAGCATGTGTGAAGGCGTCAGCATCTCTGGAAAGGCGTCTTTCACATGAGGAAACGCATTACCACTATAAGTGGGCACCGCAAGAGCCGTTAGGCCTTTTCATGATGGGTGTGACTTGCGTGATAACAAGTGTAACTCGGGCAACACTTGGCCGAACCATGTGCGGGTCGGTGTGTTCAAAAGCTGGTCACTAGCACTATCACTCACCAGATCCTTTCCATGTAAAAAAAACCAATGCAAAATCTTTAGATTCCCTTTGCCGACGTGACTGTCTTTGAATTCCTACTGACATAGCATTCAGTGACCAGAAGGCTCACGTTTAGTCTCAGATTTTCCCGAAAGGAAGACGTGAACCACAAAGGACAGTCACACACGTCAGACTCCATGTACTTGACACCTCTTAAAGTTTTAGCTTTGCACAGTCGTGTTATTGCAAAAAGACACTTGCCAAGCTAAGTAGCAGTTCATTTAAATGGACTATTTTTTCTGGTCATCAGCTCCTACCAAAATCTGCCGGTGAACCTTCCACCTTTGTGATGGACGATGGAATTTCCTGTAGTCAGACGGTTTGTATGAGAAATTACAGCAGATTTCCCTTGGTAGTGACCTTCGTTTTTAAAATAAAGTGTGACAACTTCAAGAACCGGTCGCCCACCACAAGGATCGCGTCAAACCCCTCCGGAGTGACAGCCAAACCTGTCATGAAGTCCATGGAGATTCCAACCATAATTCTTTGGGTACATTAGTGGTTGATGCACACCGGGGGGCTTGGTTCATCGTAAATAAAGGCGTTGATACACGTTGCATGTCCATTGTTCTTCTGTCTTGTCCCACCAAAAGTGCTTTGCAACTTTTTTCAGCGTGTTGTCCTCGCTAAATTTTCCACCTTGACCAATGCCATGGCACCCCTCAAATAACATGTGATGTAGTCTGTTTTTGGCTGGTAAGATGACGTGATGAGTGGATCGTCATCTCAAGTATGGTTTATTGAATCCGAACTCTGTTTTCTCGTACCAGAAAAAATCCTTGTTCATCTTCATGAATAGTCTCGAGATGTAAGGTTCTCATTTAACAAGTACAGTGCTGATGTCAGCCATAAAACCTTGTCTTCTACTCAAAGCATATGCTAGATTTTATTCTAGGTCAACACTTGATGTAGCAGTCAAAGTTAGACTCGAGGAACTCCATCCATTGATTTTTTTGACTCCTTGGATTTGGATGAGTCCTGAAATATTTTAGTGCATGGTGGTTGGTACAAACGACACAATTTCAGTATTCAAGATAGCATCGCCATGCCTTACAGGCACACACAACCGCTGGAATCCCCTTTTTTCACACCACATTGTTCAGCTTAGGCCCACATAACTTTCTTGACATATGTGTACCCGATTGTCCTCCACCACAGTTGTCTTCAAGGTTTTCAGCTCTGATGGAATAATCAGGTGCATCAGTGGCCGTGATGTAGTCATCCTTTGGATCTGGCAACTGTACGACTTGAACCGAGGTAAAAGTGTTTCTTAAAGATTTGAATGATTTTTGTTTTATATCTTCCCGAATCTACTCGGAAATTCTACGAGTGACATAGGGGAGAGGCGCTGAAACTCTAGTGCATTCATACACGAATGGACAGTAGTAGGTAAAAAAAAACCAAAAAATACCTGGAGGTTTCCAACGTTGGTGGAGGTTAACCAAACATCGGCTACTTCAACTTTCTTTGGATCGATCGTGATTCGTCCACGACCGATGTGACAAAAAACCTTCAATCTTGAGAAGCTTATAGACATTTCCCACATGCTCCTCCTTTGTGCCGATGTACACCAAGATTTCATCAATATATATGACAACAAATTCATTGAGGTACGGCCAAACAAAATGTTCATGGCTGGTATAAATGCTTCTAGGACATTCGTTAGTCCAAACATGATAACTGTGAGCTCAAGATGCCGTACCAATTGCAGAATACTGAATTCTTGATATCCTTATCAGGTATGCGGATCTGATGATAGTAGCTCCATAGGTCGATATTGGTAAACATTATGGCTCCTTGGAGTTGATAAAACTTTCATCTTCTTGCAAAAGAGGGTAGCGGTTCTTCATGGTAATGTCCTTCAACACCGGTATTGTGTACGATGACATGGATGGTGTGATACATATGTGATCGAGCACTCATCCAGTTCTTTTAGCTTGGTTACTTGTATTTGCTCATCTAATAGATCACCTCAGTCTACTACCTCAATCTATTCCCCATATTCATGTGTATATGATGGCCAACGCTGTGTGATTGAGGTCGTCTATGGGATAATATGTCAGGAGAAACCTGTAAAATGCCCTGCCAATTAGTGCAAAATCCTTTGAAAATCCTACAAACCTTTCTTGCATCAAGGCCGATGATGCTTTTGTTGTTCTTTTATGCCCCATGGCCACTACTATGGATTCACGGACAGGTTGAGTATGCACTGCTCCCTTGGAGTAAGTCCCCCAAACATTGTTTGTGGTGCAAGTCCAAGCGAGATACCAGAAGTGTAGCACAATGGATAGCATGCTGGACTCAAGAACAAGACGTCCTGCGATCGAGCCTTGAAGTGCGGAGGAGGGTTTTTGACCTTCCTGCACACGGGAAGTTTCTTAGACATTTCTCCATGCATGAGGAGGATGTGCCACTTGGCGGTCAGTGGATGCGCCAATTGGCGAGCTGGTGAGGTGGTATGGAGTGGCCACCCCAAAAGTGCCACTATACACACACACCTCAGACGCCCGGCCCAGGACTACATGTNAGCACAATGGATAGCATGCTGGACTCAAGAACAAGACGTCCTGCGATCGAGCCTTGAAGTGCGGAGGAGGGTTTTTGACCTTCCTGCACACGGGAAGTTTCTTAGACATTTCTCCATGCATGAGGAGGATGTGCCACTTGGCGGTCAGTGGATGCGCCAATTGGCGAGCTGGTGAGGTGGTATGGAGTGGCCACCCCAAAAGTGCCACTATACACACACACCTCAGACGCCCGGCCCAGGACTACATGTACCAGGCTCATTCCTTATTTTAATTACACAATCTGGCCTTAGCTGCTCCTCACAGAGTTGTCCAACTAAGGAACAGTATGAAGAAAACACTGGTTTTTCTAAGCCCCAGGAGTTAGTCTTTGACCAGCACCTCGCGCGAAAGTGACCAAGTGTTAAGTGGAAACAGTTGCTAGCAATTGATTGCCTAGGAGCTGCTCAGTATGGAATCGTGATCCTGAGGGTGATACGTTCTCCTAGCTGAAATGCTAGGAGCGGACGACAGGTGCTATTGTGTCGGCCCTGTTTTCTAGTCCGTTTGCCTCAGGACGGTTGACAAAGGGTTATGGGCCCACACTGACCAGTTGTAAGGCACACTTCGCTCAACTTTGGTACCCTTTCTCTATGTGTGCACGTCAGCTCCATCGTCTCCATAAGCTCCATCTGCTTCATCAGCTCCAACGGCTAGGTTTACACTCAGCACACAGGGACGAAGGACAAGCTCTGTCCTTGTGTTGAATAGTATGCACCTTGTCCACTGGCTAGCTGGCTAGTTGAACGAAAAGACAAGGCATCCACTGCTCTATGGAGTACGTCCCCTTTGTCTGTTCTGAGATAGGCTAGGAATGCACTGCCCACAATGCGTATCTCCCCTGGAGATCATCATGGGAAACACAACATTGTGGCCTAGTTGGGACAGGCGCCGGAGCTCATGGGTCGCAGGCTCAAACACGCGACGACTGCATTTTTTCTTTGTGGCCCAGAATAGGACAGGAAGCTTCTAGGAAGCTTACTAGAGTCTGGCTTGAGGATGACACTTGGCGGTCTTAGGACGCGCCAAGTAGGACTGCAGGCTGAGGTTGGTTCCTGTAGATCCACTATGAGCAGAAGCATTAGCAAAGCTCTGTAAGTTTAAAAGCATGTGTCATGCATGCATCCATTTACAATTCTTGCCTTTGAGACTCCTCATAAAGTGTCCAACCAAGGGTAGACACTAAAGACCTTCATGCAGACTTCGTGAGATAGCAAACAAAACGAACCTAAAGTGTGGATCCCTCGTTTGAGGGTGATATGTTATCTTGGTTGTGATACCAAGAGCGGTTGGCGGCCTCCCATGTCGGGACCCGTTTTCTAGACCGTTGTTATCCGGTGTATTGACAAAGGGTTATGGGCTCACACTTCTAGTTCTAAGGCACGCTTCCAAGACCGACTCGCGCGTCGTCTTGCAAGGTGCAGAGGTACAACAGGTACATGAAGATCGGACGGCTCCAATCTGTTCGATCGGCTCCATCGGCTTCTTCAGGTAGGATGCACATACGTGGCAGACTAGGGGACGAGGAACAGCTCATTCCATGTTGGACAAGACCCTCGAGCCCCAACAGGATAAAGCTCTACCCCTTTAGAAGGTGGTACGACCCCGAGTCCGTTTTCTCACGACGGCACCATCGCCTTAGGCGATCATCAACAGGAGGGGTATGCAACGGAACGAACTGTACCTTTGACAACAGTCACAGTTTGCAGCCTTATCAGCCTCATTGGCCTCAACAAAGCAGAGTAGCAGTGAAGCAGAGAAAACGAGAAACCACCAAAAATCACGGATCCGACTCAAGCCCGCCTTGAGGCGGGTATGTCAAAATTCACGGAGACGGGTTTTTCCTTGTGAAAATGGCAGTTTGAGATTGTCAAGAACGTACGTGGCTACCTCAACATCCTAAAAGGGACCGAGCCAGCACCCGCCGATGCGACAGTGACCAGGAATGGGGCTGACCTTGCAGCATGGAGGATGAAGAATAACATGGCTCTTGCCATACTTGTGACGTCCATCAAAGAGACTCAACACTCTCACATCACAGGATGCATGTTGGCTGCGGAGGCGTACATAAAACTCTCACGCGTGCACCAATCAAACGCCCTAGCAAACTGACTCTTCATCTTCCAAAGGTTGATGTCGATGAGGGTGAGCAAAGGAGAATCGATACCCGCATTTTTTCAGTCATTCGACAACGTGGTGCGAGAGGTCCAGCAAATGGAATGGAATCTTGACTCCAACATACACGCCATGATCCTTCTGATGGCGCTGCCGGAAAGATGGGGGCCCTTGATTACCGTATTTGGCGGTTGGAAGGAGGCAGATCTGACGTATGAGACTGTCGCTGAAAACGTCCGCAACGAGTCCATGGGACACAGTGGCAGTGAGGAAAACATTTCAACCTATGCCTCTCGCTTCGGTGGACAAGGTGCAAGCTCTCACTCCAGTCAAGGCAACAGCAGAAGCGGTGGCGGTGGAGGGAAAGGCAATGGTGACGGGAAGATTTCCAAGAAGCCCGGCAACTATCACAACTGTGGCAAGGTTGGGCACTGGGCTAGGGACTCCTGTAGTCCTAGGAAATAAGGCGGGAACAAAGGTGAGAAGGAGAAGAAGGAGCTCACAAAAATTATGGCTGAAGGGTTGCCCATGAAGGGGGCAGCCCTCCTTAGGCTCGGGGCATTCGCCCTTGACTCGGGCACCAACCACCACTCATAAAAAGAGAAGGGTGGATTTGTCTCCATGGCCGAATCTGACATGCGCATGAAGTGTGCAAACGGGAACGTCGTCCAATGGGCGAAGGGGACAAGGTAATAAAATTCAACCTGAACGGTGCGGAGACGACGGTCAACCTTTGGAAGGTGGTGTACGTGCCCTCCTTTGCAACAATCCTACTGTCGGTCTCACAAATCACCGACAACAACATGACAGTGATGTTCACCAACAAGGAAGCCGTAGCGCTAAAAAAAGAGGACATAAAAAATTTGTACACCAAAGACAGCCTCATGCTTCAAGTTCCAAGAGTCAACGGGCTCTTCGTGCTTCAAACCAAAGTCACCAAGACGTTGGATGAGAGACTGGGATGTGCCACCAAGATAGTGGCACCAAAGCCAAAGGATGCACCACCGGCGACCGCTGCGGCCGCCACATCAACTAAGAACACCGGCGCTGAGCTGTGGCACAAACAATTTGGCCACATGGCTAACAGCACGCTGCAGAAGATGCAAGAGCAAGAGGTAGTCCGTGGAATGGAAGGGTGCATCATGAAGCATGGAGAAGCGTGTACGTTGTGTGAACTATGCCTCCAAGCAAAGGCAAAGAAGAAACCGTTTGGAAGAGGAGGTCAACGAGCGAAGAATGTCTTGGACCTGATCCACAGTGACGTGTGCAGACCCTTTCGTACGATGTCTAACGGGGGAAGAAAGTACTTCCTGACCTTCATCAATGACCACAGCCGCAAGTTGTGGATCTACTTCCTCAAAACAAAGGGAGAGGTCAAAGAGAAGCTCCTGGAGTTCGTCGCCATGGTAGAGCGGCAAACGTCCAAGAAGGTGAAGATGCTCCAAAGTGACAACGGGGGTGAGTACAAGGCATGCAAGCCTTGGCTCAAGCATCATGGCATCTGCCATGATCAAACCAACCCTTACAACCTCCAAAGCAATGGCGTGGCCGAGAGGATGAACCAGACCCTACTCGGCATGTTGCAAAGCATGCTCTTCGATGCCAAGCTCCCACCTCCCTTTTGGGCTGAAGCTACAACAACGGCCTGCTACATCTTGAACCTCACACGAGTAACTGCCTTGCGGAAGGGTGGAAAGGAGCAGGACAAGCAGCTGAAGACCCCACAAGAAGCATAGTCGGGAAAGAAACCCAACGCCTCTCATCTAAAGATGTTGGGGTCAACTGCATGGGTGAAGATCCAGTTCGGAGAAGGTGGAGGCAAGCTGGACGCACATTCCAAAAAGTGCGTCATGGTTGGGTACGACATGTCACACAAAGCCTATCGGCTTTGGGACCAGACAGCAGGCAAGCTCGTGAGGAGCCACGACGTTGAGTTTGACGAACACACCCTTGAAAAGGGAGAGCTACTGGACCCGATCCTTGCTCCCAAGGCGGAAGAGTTGATAGTGTTTCTTGAGTCCAGATACCAAGCACCCAACAACTGGCTCACTTTGCCAGCAGGTGGTGGGAATGGAAGTGTAGCTATGGAGGATGACGCATCATCTAACATGGACGCGGATACCTAGGAGTCCAGGGCTTCCGATTCTGGCTTGGAGTCTGACGAATCTTGTGACGACGACGACAACGACGACACACCACCACCTGTGGAAGCACCAGCACCAAATGAAGAAGCCACACCACCATCCCGGTGCAATTTGTGACCAAAAAAAGCACCTTTGCGGTATGAGGACGATTGGACTGGCCTTAGCTGGTCGTGCATGGCTCAAGGAGAGTCATCCACAGTGGCGGAGGCGATGAAGGGCCCGGATGCGGCCAAGTGAAAGGAGGTAGTGGACAACGAGATCATGTCCATTGCCAAGAACGGCACGTGGGTGCTGGTGGATAGACCCGACAGGGACCACGTGGTGGGATCTAAGTAGGTCCTTTGAGTGAAGAAGAAGCAAGACGGTAAAATAAAGAAGTTCAAGGCGAGGGTAGTGGCAAAGGGATCTTTTCAAAGCATGGGCTCTGAGTACGATGAGACGTTTGCGCCTGTCGTAACCTTTGCCTCTATCCAATCTCTCCTTGCCATTGCACCCGCAAAGAACCTGGAGATACACTAGGTGGACGTCACAACAACTTTCCTCTATGGGAAGCTCAACAAGGAAGTGCTGATGGAGGTACCCGAAGGAGTCAAAGCTCGCGAGGACAAGGTGTGCAAGTTGGTGAAAGTGATATACGGGCTGAAACAGGCCCCAAGGATGTGGTACAAAGAGATCGACGGTTTCATGACCGGTCTCTCCTTCGCACATTGCCAAAATGATCTGAGCATGTATGTGCGCGATGATGGGAGTGGGCTAATGCTCGTTGTACATAATGTGGATGATCTGATCATCTGCTCTTCTTCGGTCGAGTTGCTGGATGAGCTGAAGTTTGACCTCATTAAATGGTTCAAAATGAAGGACATGGGTCCTCTCGAGTACTACCTCGGGATCGCCATCCACCACAACCAAGCAACAGGCACCATCAAAATCAACCAAACGAAATACATCTGTGAGGTACTAAAGCGCTATCACATGGAAGACTGCAAACCTGTTAGCGACCCAATGACAACCGATACAAAACTGAAGGCCTCAATGTCGCCAAGAGCGGGAGGATATGGCAGGGATTCCCTACCAATCGGTGATGGGCAAATTCATGTACGCCATGGTGGCAACCCGACCAGACTTAGCCTACGTAGTGGGCCAAGTGAGCAGGTGTGTGGCCGATCCAGGACCACTACATTGGAAAGTAGACAAGCGAATCCTTTTCTACCTGCAGGCAACACAGTACGCGTGCCTGAAGTGTGACGGCAAAGGGCGGTTAGACCCTTTGCGTTTGGTCTGCTACGCAGATGCAAAGTACACTGGGAATGTGGACAAGCGGAAGTCCTCATCCGGCTATGTGTTCTTCTTCGCTGGTGCAACGGTCTCATGGTGCAGCAGAAAGCAAGACTGCGTTTCCACCTCCACAGTAGAATTGGAGTACATCGCATTGGCCGAAGAGGTCAAATAAGGAGTGTGGCTTTGCAGGTTGCTGGGAGAGCTGGGTGTGGTGCATCAAGGGGTCAATGGTGTTGCAAGAGGACAACACCAACGTTATCTTGCTGACCAAGAACCGGACGCTGCACAGGAGGACAACGTACATCGACGTGCATTACCATTATGCACGAGACATGGTGGAGGAGGGACAGGTGGTGTTGCAACACTACAACACGTGCCACATGCTTGCGGATTGCTTGACCAAAGCTCAACCAGTGGATCGGCATGTGATGAGCGTGGCCGGACTTGGGATGACTAGCTGTGAAGGGCTGGAGGACATAGCAGAAGAGAAGTGAGAGCAAGCAAGAGCAGAAGGCATGGAAGGGTCAAGGGAGAGAATGTTGTATTTTTTCCCCTTAGCATGCCCAAGGCGGGAGGTGTTTACAAGCCGCTGGTGGGGGAAAATCCTAGAAATTTACTCTAGCTTCCAAGAACGTGCTCCAAATTCAAATCGGATTCAATTTCCTGAAAGTGGACGAGTTGTTGAATCCGGTGGAAGTTATTTCAGCGGAATGGGACAAGTAAGGAGGGAGATATGGGCTTCCAAAGGTTGGATGTGTGCGGCAACTCTGGGAGTCGGCCGCGGTTTGACCGGAACCCGTACTATAGGTTGTTACTGAGGGACTTCGCCACAATCTTGGCTGAAAGTCCGAAACACAAAAGTAAATTTTGTTACTCGGGAATTCGTAAAAATTTGGACTACAAGTCCGTGTACATATATCAAACCACATCAATCCCCATCACCAAACTCGATCATCAACTCATCAAAACGCAACCCAAAAGCATAGAAGGCATTGCCACAACGTGTAGGGACATATGTGCCTCTGGAAAGGCGTTTTGATAGGTCCTTGATGTGCGAGGGCGCTTCGGCAAGTAGACATGAACCGCAAAGTGAGTGGCTGGATTGGTGTGCCTCGCTCCGGCAGACGTAGCAGGAGCTACAGTTAACCTAATCGCACGCCGTTTGGTGTGTTGGGAAGCATGAGACTAGCCCTAGAACTCATCACTTGATGTCCATGTCCAAAAACTAATGCAAAAGTGTGTTATTCTCTTTATAAAAGGGATTGTCTAGCAACTCTGTCCAACTCCCAGAAACATAGCGTGAGGCAGCCAGAAAGCTCACTCTTAGACTCAAAACTCACACCAAAAGTAGCCATGAATAATTGGTAACCCTTTGGGAATGTTGGAATTGTCACCACCTGAAAGCAGTTTTTGAGAGCTGTCGTCGATGGTGCATCGTCGCGCTCTGATGTCGCATCCTCAACAGTGACTTCCGCTGACTCCTTTTCATAGTCAAGGAGCTAGAATCACTCCTCCGTCTTTGGAGAGTCCACCACACCCACGTCATTGCTACTGATGTAGCTCTGTTGCTCGTCGAACTCGACATCTCGTCTGTGGATGGCCTCCTCCTTGCGCATGTTGTAGAATCGGTACGCCTTATGCGGGCTCTCTCAGCCAAGGAGGAAATGCGATTTTGCCGGCGGTTCTAGCTTGCTGTCGCACCACTTCGTATTCTGCACCATTGTGTGCGCCTTACACCCAAACACTTTTAGGTATACCATACTTGGCTTGCACTTGCTCCAAACCTCTTGCAGCATCTTCCAGCCGCTCTTCTCCTTCAGCACCGCTGTAACGGTGAGGTTGATGGTGTAGCTCACCATATGCACAGCTTTCACGCAAAAGCTTTACGGCAATTCCACATCCACCAACATAGTTTGTGTCATTTTATGCAGCGTCTGTTTTGCACGCTTCATCACGACGCCATTAGTCTGAGGTGAATATGGCGTTTTTTGTTCCCATTTTACGCCTTGCTGCTTCATCCATCTGCTACATTGCACATACTCTCTTTCCCTTTCGTTGTGTAGCGCGGTGACCTTCCCGCCAGTCTGCATCTCCATTGCGGTGACATAATCCTTCAGCCGGTCCATGACCTTGCCTTTCCGCTTCATGAAGTACACATGGAGTTTTCTGCTGTAGTAATTAATGAAGGTGACAAACTAATGCGTACTGGTCTTTGACGCTGTCTTGAATGGTCTGCACATGTTGGTGTGCACGACCTCTAGCAGGTCCAAGGCATGATTCACGTTCTTGTTGAATGGCTTGCACCGCGCCTTTCTCAAAATACAAGGCTCACACTTTTTGGGCATTGCTAAATTTGTCACCTCTTCAACACCGTCAATGAAGAACCAGCATACCAGCTCACGCTTCACCATTTCCTTCACGACTGCGGATGAGGAATTCCTCAGCCGTTGGTGTGAGAGCTCCAAATTAGCTCATCATCCTTTGGCCAAGTTGACTGTGCATTCCGACAAGTCTGGTGAAGGTGTCATCGCGGGGATCACCTTGGTCTCCATGATGTAGAGGCCTCCCTCGGACGTAGCCTCTAGCACGATCTCACCGCCACCATCCTTCCGCACAACTGTCCCCTTTCTCCTGAAGAGCACCTTGTACCCCTTCTCCGTCAAGGAACTGACACTTAGAATGTTATTCAGGCCTGGTACGTGCTGCACATCCTTGATGACGCTCTATATCCGCTTCCCACCTACCACCACCTCCACATCCACATCTCCTTGGCCAGCCATTGGCTTGACCTTGTCGTTGGTGACCACCACGGACATGCTCGACTTGGTGTAGTTTATGAATCCGACCTTCTCGACCTGGGTGAGCTCCTCTACTCTCCTGTCAAGGCATCGCCAATTAGCATTCAGGTAGTGGTTTAGAGTGCCGTTGAGAAGTACCTTTTTGCCTTTGGCTTCCTTGCCGCCGGCCTTTGCCTCCTCAGTGCACTCACAATCCCAGTGACCATCCTTGCCGCAGTTGCGGAACGCACCCTTCTTGGCGCCCTTCTTGCCACCACCATGTCCGCCACATCCTTTACCCTCGTTTCTGCCACCACACATTTTGGTGACGAGGGCCGATGAGGAAGACGAGGAATCCTTACATCTCTGTCATTGTGCTTCGTTGCGATGTACTCTGCAACTGCACCATAGGTGAGTTTGTCCTCTGTCCATCCTCCCAAGACGGTAATGAGAGGGTTCTGACTGTCAGGAAGGGCCAAAAGGAGGGCCATCACCTGCAGCTACGTTTCGGTCTTCCTCTCCACGTGAGGGGAGGAAGACCAAAATGTAGCTGCATTGTGAGGAGTCAGTTCATTGCAAAAACTATTTTTTGCAACAACTTGGATTGATAGATGGCATAGAGTTTTTGCCTCGGCTGCCGGCTTGCACCCTTGGAAGTAACCCCACTGCAACTTAGCCCTCACGGACACCAATAGTATGAGCGCCTCTTTGTTTTTCTTTGCGAAGACCTCCATTTGCACTTCTTTCACTTTCGCTTTGTGGAGGACTTCCGCTCCCTTAATGACCCGCAGTAACCCCTTGTCCGTGAGGTGGAGCTCGAAGTGCCACCTCATAGCCATAAGCTTGGGCCACCTACATGTTTCTGGATGGATTGTGTCTCCTTCTGCGCCATTTGCGCAGTCTTCCACTCCATGTCCTCAGAGTTTGTCGGTGACGTCATCCCCTACGACAATCCCGTCCGCCAGAAAATCCGTGAGCGATGTGCAGACTGGTCAAGGCTGTGGGTCCATAACCCTTTTGTCAGAAAACTACGGTAGAGTGCCTCGACGGGTCTTCACTTTTGTTTTGTGCACAATCTGAGTTTATGCGTGAGCTTTCTGGTCCCCGCATGTTATGTTTCAGGGAGTTGGAAACAGTTTCAAGACAGTCACTTTTGCGAAGGGAATAACAAAAATTTGTATTAGTTTTTGGAAATGGACATGATTGAAGGAGTGATAGGGCTAGTGAAAAGCTTCCCAACGCACCAAACCACATGGGATTTGGTTAACCGTACCTCCTGCTACGTTAGCCGAAGCGCGGCACCCTAATCCAACCACTCAGTCGGCGGTGTGCACCACGTCACCCACCGAGGCACCCTCACACATTAAGGAACCATCAAAATGCCTTTCCGGAGGCTCATATGTCCCTACACACGATGGCGGTGTCCCTTGCGCCTTTGGGGTACGTTTCGATGATTTACTCATTGAGTTTGGCGATGGGAGTTGATGTGGTTCAAAACCTGCCCACGGACCTGCAGTCGGAATTTTGACAAAGTCCCCGAGTAACAAAATGTACTTCTGAGTTTGGGACTCTGAGCCAGGATTTTGGCTAAGTCCCTCTGTAACTACCTACACTACTGATTCCGGCCAATCTTTTCCACCGGATGTCTTGGCATTCTTCCTGGGCTAAAACACTAGATGTCCATTTGTTACTTGTTCAGGTGGATTTTTTACAGGCAGTTGAACCGCAGCCGACTCCCACAACCGCCGTGCACATCCCAACTTTGGAAGTTCATATCTCTCTCGTTACTCGTCCGATTCCAGTGAAACAATTTCCACCAGATTCTGTAACCCCTTAGGCATATAGATTGAAATGTGAGGATTTTCCACCCTCCAACAACTTGTCGATGCCTCTCGGTGCTGCCTTATGCATTCTAAGGGGAAAAATACAACAGTGATCACTGATGGGAGAATGGTCGCGTGAGCCATTGATTTGGATCGTTGGATGTCATTTAGGTTTGACCACCAACTCAACTTTGTGCCATGTAAAAGTGAGTTGGGAATTTCAATTTTGTGCCATGCAAAAGGATGTCGTTTAGGTTTGAGCACGAACTCAATTTGCAAGTGCGATATACAAGAAGAGAGCAAGAATGAGGCATTATTGGAATATTACCTGCTTGAGTTGAATACGAGGCACACGTGCGACACCGCGTTGTGACTATCTCTTTTTAGAAAATTTCTTAAATTCAATAGGTTTCAAGAAGATCAAGGTGCACTTTTACAAAATTATAGCTCCATAGAGATGTCGACCGAGCAGAGCCAAAGGAACGATGTGGTCCACAATAGGTCTTTCAACACTTCCGGGATAAGGCTACACCTGCCACAACCTTACAAAAATGAACGCTTATGGTTGGGGCCGTTGCGTCCCTGACATACACGAGGTCCTAGTCTCCGTGTGTGGTTATCTATTTCATTATTCTCATGGGCCATTGCCGATCGACCTCCACTATATTTGCTACCTCTTCCGACCTCTTCTTCCACTCCAAAACGTTTTGACGGGTTCGACCAATTCCTCTGAATTTCAGCAATAATAGTTAATTTTATCGATCTCTAAAAAAAATTCAGTTGAATTTTTAATAGTGCTAGAATCCAGTAAACGCACTTCTCGATAATCTCAAACTCCCTCGAATTCTTGATGACGTTTCTTGGAGTAGCCTCTCACAACACAGTGTCGCACATGTCGCATAACTTAATCACCCATGACTCCAAGTATTCCTTATCCTTGTTTCTGTTACTGCATAGATGCATCTGAAAACTTTCTCACTTGTCATTGAAGATCATCTACTTCTCTCTACAAAATTACCCAGTTACCTCAATTTCTTGAATTGTTGTTTTTTTTTGTTTTTTGTTGTTTTTTTTGTTTTTTTTTTGTTTTTTTTTTTTTT
>SZWC01014137.1:18996-34647 GCA_023375785.1 Penium margaritaceum | reverse complement strand
TCATGCTTGTGGATGAGGTGCATGTCATGTTTCAATGATGCATGACATTCGGCCTCGACTTGCCTTTTTTCCTTGTTATTGGTCGAGCGGTAGCGGCGACAATGGGGCAGATGAGGTATTTTTTACTCGGCAGTGGGGGGATGAATTATTTAGTTCCAAAACTGGGTTTATCTGACTTGCATCCAAGTCTGAGTTGGTTGGCCTTCAGCCCCATGGAGATCGACACAGTCAATCAACAAGACCAATTGTTGTGCTAGAATTCCATGAATCCAAGCCATATCTTGTGAGGAATTTGTAGAAGAAATACAAGGAGTTGAATGGTGATGCTCCTGTCTTATTCAAAAACTCTGAACAGCTCTAAACAGGGGTACTGCCACTACATGTAGGGATATCCGTGCCTCAAGAAAGGCGTTTTGACAGGCCCTTGATGTGCGAAGGCACCCCGGCATACAGTCATTGTTAGTTCTCCTCTTTACATATCCTACTCCATCATTGTGGCCATGAGTGTGCAGGGCATGCTGACACAGCAAGTGGAGGCGACACACAGGGAGCTCATGTGCCACCAGGGGGTAAGGCATACTCGTTTCCCACTGCCATCTACGTGCTCGCTTCTCTCCTGGCAGCATCGTCCCAACTCCACTCGGCACACATCAAGCTTTCTCGATTATGTCGCATAAACCTACTTTTTCTGAACTTCCTCACTGTGCCACATTGATCTGCTTGCTTCAAAACCTAGATTAGTCTTAGATGTGCATTCGTGGTAGATGAGAATGGCCTATTCCAGGCTGAAACTTGTACCTAGGCCAGTTTTAGCTTTTCTTTGGGTCTCGAGAGGTGTTCGCCCTCGAGCTTGGAGGAGCGCCGGCGAGCCACGCTCACCGGCCACTGGTTGAGCTCGAATAGTGAGACTCACCCGTAGGTCTACTCTTCGTTGATGTTGATGTTGAGTTGCGTAAGCTTACACCACCATGCCTTTGGGCATAACTCACTCGTTCCTTATTCAAACGATGTGAAACAAGTGGCATTGGATTTGTAGCAAACTCCTCATGGTATCAGAGACACAATCCCAGGGTAATGAGATCGCTAGCCTGAGCGATCTGCGAAGTTATTTGGCGTCCTAAAAAACGGCGCACGAAGCCCACGGCAGCTCCAATTGACGGTTGGACAGGCCGTTTCCGCCACAACGAGCACGATGTTCTGCCAGGGACCTGCAGGGCCTGAGTGCAGCCATAACAGCGTGTGCAGTGACCTCAAGGGGACGAGGTCTGCCGAGGCACCACACCTAAGGACCCACTTGTGGAAGGCAAAGGACAGAAGCGGATCAGACAAGCATAGGAGAGGGAGATCGACTGGACTGGGAGCCCTTCAGCACGGCAGGAGTGCCTTTGGAAGCAAGCCTAGAGGCAGCACTCTTCATTCCTTTGTCTAGGCCTAAGCGGAAGGGGATAGCCACAAGTGAGGAGTATTGCGATTGCAGGAACAAAAGCAGCAGCAGCAGTAGCGGCAACAACAGCAGCAGCAGCAGGAGCAGAAAGCAACAACCTGGTGTGGCGCACCATGAGTGCCACGGTGTCAGTGCAGGGCGGCAATGCCAAAAATCCCAATCCCAGCGGCAGCCAACTGGTGAACCAACCAGCTGCCACGTCGGGCACAGTCACTTGGGACGAATTGTCCAAGGTAATGTCCCATAAGGACTTGACTCCGCCACCACTAGGCACACACAATTTCCTTGCTTGGAAAGATATTTTCCTCGTATGGGTGGAGGAACATCGGTTGGAAGAGCTCTATCTCTTTCCGCCCAGTGATGATGCCGAGGAGCATGTTCTCCTAGGTGCATTCAACGTCCTTGTGCGTGTATTTCCCGACGATCAAGCATACGTAATCCATAACCTCCGCTTTGGTGGTAAAGGGGAAGACCCTGCCAACCCATGCAGAGGGGCCCCTCGTCCTTACGAGGCGTGGACGCACCTAGCCACCCGTTATGAAGAACGGGAAATGGCTTTGGTGATTACCCTCTGCGACGGGTTGCGGGGGCTTTATCCGAAGCCGGGTGCGTCAATAGCAGGCTATTGGAACGCAGCCATGGATATCCGCCACCGGATACTTGGCCTCGGCGCTCCATGTTCCATCCGCGAGTGGCTGGACCCAGTTCTCCTTCACCTGGGAGAGCCATACAGGGACTTTTTTCGCAACCTGTTGCGACACCTCCGCGTCACAGATATTGAGAGCACCAATTTGGCGGAGGTGTTCGAGGAGCTTCGCCACTACGGGGACATACTACGTGGCAAGGAACGAGAGGAAGATGCACCGACTGCTAGCGCCTTCATGCATTTGTCTCAATTCTCCACTTCTCTAGATGAGGGCACATGGGACGAGGTGGAGGAGGGGTAGAGGAGGGCGGAGCACACAGACAGGAGGAGGATGCGACCGTGGCCGGGGCGCTACAGGGCGTGCCTGCAACTACCACGGCCAGCAGGGTTACTTCTAGCGCGCATGCCAAGAGCTGCTGCGCATGATGATGTCTACTTCACAGCATGCGCAGTCCTCTTTGCCAACTCCACGTCCACAGTATGGCCAGCAGCTGTACGCACCAGCCTGGTTGACACAACCACCTAATGGACCACCTGCACCTTTGCCTTTTGGGGCAGCTACCTTTGGCTCACCCCACATGCAGCTTCAGGCGCCACTCTTCGCGGAGCAGAGGCCTCTGCCGATGAACCAGGGGCCATACTACGTGTCGCCAGATTCTACAGTGCCGGTCCCAGCTTGGGCACAACACATCTACGTAGCCATGGCCGAGGCACAGCAGTCTGCACCAGCACCACCCACTCGCTGGACCACACCGACGGAGCTTCAGCCCCCAGAGCCAACTGCTTCATTGCAGCAGCCAGGTCAGCGGCCTGGTCACACTCACATCACCACATCGCATATCCTCCCCATGCATGAATGGCTGTATGAAACCGCTGCTTAGCATCACATGTTACCGCATCGCCAGCTTTGTGTTTCTTTGTATGCTGCGCCTGATGTTGAGGGGATGAAAACCGGGTCTGGGGAAGTCCTTGAAGTGGAGGGTGTGGGCACTGTAGCACTCCAGGCGCCTGGTGGAGTCATTTGGCAAACGGGTGTACTGTATGTGCCAAGGCTGAGAGTGAATCTGTTTTTGAGAGGGCAGCTCGATCGTCAATCCAGCGTGTCCACATTCATGCAAAAGCAAAGATGCACCTTGTTTGATGTGACTGATGCTCTGCTAGTTGATGGGCCATTACATGCTGACATGTTATACCGTCTCACACGGTTTCCCCTTGTCCTAATGCACTCACACCAACCACAAGCACATGTAATGACTGCTACCGATGGAAAGCACGCTGAATTTTTGTACAGTCGCTTGGCACATGTCCACACCGACCTTATTGAGGACATTATCAAGCATGCCTCAGCACGTGGTCTTCACCTAGAAGACTTTCCGCATGGGTTGAAGGAAGATGCATGTCTTGATTTTCATGAGGGTAAGGCTTACATGCAATTCTTTTGCAGGTCAAACAAAGAAAGTAAGGCCCCTCTTGACCAAGTCCATGCTGATCTAACAGATCCCATGCCTGTCTCATCCGTCCAGTACGGTTCACAGTATGTAGTGACACTGACTGATGATTACAGCCGCTTCCATTGGGCGTTCTTGGTCAAGACCAAAGCAGATGCCCAAAAAGCAATCATTGAGTGGATCCCACAGGCCGAACGGCAGACAAAGTCCAAGCTGTTCAAACTGCGTACAGACAGGGGTGGCAAATTCATGGGTGTTCTCAATGCATCTCTTAAAGCAAAGGGCATAGAACACCAGACCACTGCACCCTATACACCCCAAAAAAATGGGGTGGCAGAGTGCTGGCACCATACCTTGGGTGACGCCTTGCATACCCTGCTCACAGAATCTAGCTTTTCGTTTGGATTCTGGGTCAAGCAGTCAAGTATGTTACCTGAGTCTGGAACCGTGTTCCCCAAGGCCCACTGCCCAAGGCAGTCACACCCTGGGAATGATGGTTTAAGGAAAAGGCGGACCTTCTTTCCGCCAGGGTGTGAGGTACTATGGCGTGTGTGTGGCTCACACTGCCACAGCAGGAAAACAAGCTCAGTCCATGAGGCCGTTGGTGCGCATCCATGGGGGTTTCTCATGCATCCAAGGCATGGAGGGTTTGGGACCCGATGAGTCACAGTTTGCTTGAGAGTTGAGACACTTCCTTCTTGGAACACATGCCCTACAATGTGTTTTGCACCTTGCGGCATGTGCCCGATATCACACCCCCTGAGCATTACCCAAACTATGTAAGTGTGCCCGTGTTTGTCCCAAGGAAGGCAGGACCACCCCCCCAAGCCTTCACCACAGAAAGTGACTCAGACCGACCCCATTCCCACCGATCTCTTGACACCTGCTGATCTGGTCAGTACAGAGTCGAGTGCGCCCCACTCACCTCCAGGCTTGTGTCACCAACACTTATCTGAGAGTCCTGAGAAGGCTGAGACACCTTCACCAGAACCAGAGGGACTTTCTCTGTGGGACATCCCTCGAGTGAACTATAGGCAGTTTTATCACACAGTCTGTCCTGTTGAGAGCGATCCCATTTTGGTCGAATGGGAAAATGTCATGGTAGCTAAGATTAATGCCCTAATAGAGCACAAAGTGTTTGAGCTGGTTCCTTTGCCCCCTGGGCGGAAGGCCATTGATGTGAAATGGGTTTTCAAGTTGAAGAGGAGCATGGCAGGTCTCATAGAGAAATACAAAGTACGGTTGGTAGCTAAAGGCTTTCACCAAGTGCCAGGCCAAGACCTCACTGAAACCTACACATCAGTTGGCAAGTATGGGACCAGTCGTGAAGTGTTAGGTGTCGCTGCTCGTAAGGACTCAGAGATTTATCAGATGGATGTTAAAAATGTTGGGTTCGGTTACCATATACCCGAATAGTAGAAGTATAAAACTCATTCGCCCGTCGTCGAGCGAGAAATAACCTAACTACCCATCGGCCGCCGCTACCGCCACGCCAGTAACAAAGAAAACAAACGAAAATGCATGGCGAGACCACATGCCATGCGCTGAGGACGCATGGTATGCGGCGCCCTCCGCTAGTATCACAAACCCTTTCGTTGAAGGGTTTGTGATACTAGCGGGGGTAGGTTTGTTTAGAGTTTGAGGGGAGTTCGAGACTCCCCATGCGTTGAAAGGGAACCTGCTGGGCCCCGCTACCGCGGGGCCCAGCAGGNCTCGCCCGTCGACGCATGCCGCGAGCGAGCATGATTTTCGACTGGGCTTTTGAGTATTTTTTTTGCCGCTACCGGGCGGATCAGAGTCACACATTGCGTTTTATGGGTATCTGAGTATTTTCACCCAAAAATGTTTTTCTCAATGGTCCTCCAGAGGAAGAACTATATGTACAACAGCAAGAGGGATTTGACGACGGAACTGACCATGTGTGGCTACTGCTCAAATCTTTGTAAGGGTTGAAGCAAGCTTCTCGGTGTTGGAACAAAGAAATCAGCCACACGTTGGAAACATGTGGTTTTTCTCAAAGTGTGTGTGATCCCTCACTCTTTTTACAACGTGAGGGTCCTGTCCCTATTGCACAGTTGGTGTATGTGGATGACCTTCTGATCATGTCCCCCTCACTCATCCTCATTTCACGCACCAAAGCGATGTTGACTCAACACTACAGCATGACGGATCGGGGTGAGGCACGAAACTTCTTGGGCATGACCATCACTAGAGAGAGAGATGCACACACATTCACCAAGGACGGTTCATTGCACACCTCACCACACGTTTCTAGCACCTTGTGCAACATTTTCCACGACAGCACACACCCATGAGTCCGGATGTGTATACACACTTACTGGATCCACACACCACCGATTATGGACCAAACTCTGACCCCACACTGTACCGACAGATCACAAGCAGTCTCTCGTATCTGTCATCCACAACACGTTTGGACATCTCATGTGCATTCAATGTCTTGGCCCAGTTCAGCCAGCAGCCGTGCAGTACGCTTCACAAGGCTTTGCTCAAACTGCTTTGCTATGTGCTAGACACTCCTGGCTTTGGTCTGATCTTCTCACCCACATCAAGTCCATTGTTGGGGTGGGTTTTTTCACAGCGACTATGCACGTGACAGTGGGGCTCGCAGTCAGGGTGGTTATTTTTTTTGTGTGTGGGACATAGCTGTGACATCGCAAAGTGCAAAACAGTCTTGTGTGGCTTGCAGTATAGCTAAGGCAGAGTATATGGCACTGGGAGAAGCATCATGCGAGGGGATCTGGCTGGCACGACTGCTTGAGGAATTGTGTTTGCATGTGCCTGCTGTGCCACTTCACTATAACATTTCAGCTACACATCGCATTGCAGATAATTATGGTGTGTTTCATCCATGCACAAAGCATATCAGTGTCGAACACCACTTCGTACGAGAAGCGGTCGAATCAGGCGTTGTCCAAGTCTGTCCTGTCAAGGACGAGAATCAACATGCTGATTTTCTCACCAAAGCACTTCCCTCTCCAGTACTCCAACAACAACTCCATCACCTTGGCTCCAACCCTGTCGTACTCATGTCCAAGGTGGCGTGTTGATTCTCCTATGTACATATCCTACTCCATGATTTTGGCCATGAGTGTGAACCGGGCGCGGTGTGCTCGTCTCAACCGGATGGTATAGGCACCAACCGGCGGCAACGGCAACCGAAGGGAGGCCAGTGCACACATTACCGGGGTTGTGGAAGTATAGGATTGTCTTGGAGGAGCACGGGAACACGTGTGGCATAGTGGGAGTAAACTGTACTGGTTATTCAAGTGTCAACATACAAGACTGTACGTACATGATGACACATCGTAGGCGAACCGGGGTCTCTGAGCAATACGCGGGTCTGTACAGGCCGGGGAAGAGCCATGTTTCCTTAGATTCTCGTAAATCATCCTTCCAGCTTTCTAACGCACCAAGAATTGCATCATTCCGTGAAGAGACGGCCGAAATATGGCCGTTTTTGTGAACCAAGGCAATCTGCCGCTGGCAGCACCACTAGCGGCGGTGACAATAGCCTGAAGCACCCTTTCTGGTAATAACACATCGGGACACCATTCCGAAGTGCCCTTGGTCCTCAATGATCCTTGACTCATTGAGAATACGGACACCAAGACGCGCTTTGGCCTTGTTGGGTCTTCCGAGGGTGGAGCCTTGGTCCTTGGGGATGAATTCCCGTCACCTGTTTTCCCCTCGCCGGTCCAACATTTGGCTGGGCATAACCTCCTCAATTCTTGATGGATCGACCCCGTTCTTGAATCGATCTTGCACGGTTTTTTCCCACAGATTCCCAATCCAAGGTCAGATTGTAGATTCAAGGAATTCTCCAGCCGTAGTAATTGCCATTGGCACTGTCTGACTTACACTACCCCCTCCCCCTCCTTTAGGAATGAGCCGTCCTGGTTCGCTCTTCATATTCCCGGAGGATGGCATTCATCCCACCAACGTTAAAGTTGCAAGTAGGCTCCTATGAGTTGTGGCCTGTGTAAGAGCCCTTCCACTTGAAGAGGTACTCCCATCCACAGCCACGGCAATGGTGGTCAAGGATGGCCTCTACCTCAAACTCTTGCTCGCCCTCGATCACCAGCGGAGGGGAGGCTCAGATCTGCGTCCCAGAAAATGCTCAGCCGGATCGTGGTAGAGCTTGAGCTTGGAGATGTGGTACACGTCGTGAACTGGCATGGAAGGTGGAAGGGCCAACCGCGCCACCAGGGGTGTCTGCATTTTGAGCACCTCGAACGGACCAAGCCACCGGGGTTTCAACTTCTCCGATCGGACCCCATGAAGCTTGACGTCCGTGTTGTTGAGAAGCACGTGATCACCAACTTTGAGTGTTACTTCTGCACCTCGGTGGACCGTTTGCACTTTCTGCTGCTCTTGCGCCTTTGCCAATACATGCCGCGTCTTCTCCCAAATCTGCTTGAATTCACGTGCGGTAGACTCCACTGCGGGCAGGTTGCTGGCAACGTGCAAATTGAGGGACGTTGCGGGTACCGTCCCATTCACCACCTCAAATGGCGCCTTGCCGGTGGAGGCGGACGTGGCGGAGTCGTACGCTGGTTCAGCGACCGGCAAATGCTGGTCCCATGCCGTCTTGTCCGGATCACCAACTGTAAGGAGGAGCTTCTCAAGTGTCTGGTTCATCAGCTCCATCTGTCTGTCAGTTCGGGGATGAATATTGGTCGACAACTGTGCCTTACTGTCGTACCGCTCCATGAGTTCTCGCCAGAACTTGCTCATGAAATGCGGGTTACGGTCGCTCACAATGGACCATGGTACGCCATGGAGATGCACCACGTGCTCGAGGAACAGCCAGGCCGTGGCTTCCATGCTCACCGTTATACGCGTCGCAATGAAGTGATCCACCACCACCAACACCACATTGTGACCTGCTGCTGTCTTGAGCAAGCCGTGATGAAGTCCATGGAGTTATCTTGCCACGGCTGCTCGGGGATGGGCAGGGGTTGGAGGAGACCGGGGGTCTTCTTCCTCCGCGCCTTGTGGCGTTGGCACACATCACAACTCTGGCAGAATTCAGCCACCTCCGATGACATGGTGGGCCACCAAAAGAAGCGAGCCACTGTCTTCAATGTCTTGTCGACGGAGAGGTGGTTGCTCGGGCCACAGTCATGGCACTCCTCCAAAATCAGCTGCCAAAGCACCTGCACCATGGGAACCACCACCTGCTGTGTGCCACGTCATCGCCAATACGGCACCTCAAAGAAAAATCTCCGAGCGTCATACTCCCCATGCGCCTTGTATCCCTTCATGAAGAGCTTCACAAGGAAAACATTCTCGTGTATTGTGAGAGACGCAACTCGCATCATCAGGTCCGGTTGTCGTGAGAGTGCATCGACTGGGTTGATGCGATCCGGCCAGTACACGATCTTGTAGTCGAAGCGCAACTCGAGGTACTCCACTCACGCGATAGCACCGGCTCAGGTTTGGCTGTGTCTTGAAGTACTTCAACACGTGGTGGTCGGTGTAGACCGTGTATTTGTGTGTCTAGGGATAGCACTTCCAGTTCTTGAAGGCTGCGACCACGGCGAGCATCTCCTTGTCTTGGGTGGAGTAGTTGAGCTCCACCCCAAATAACTTACGCAATGATATTGGAGAGTGGCACTGACACTCCCGCATAGCAAAGGATAAACATGTGGTAGCAGTTGCAAAAACTAAGGAACACTTACACATTATGCACATTCCGCAGCTTTGGTCACTCTTGTACGGCCGACATCTTGCGCGGGTCCATGGAAATATATCCATTACCAATTATGTGTCCAAGGAATTCAACTTTTGCCACCGCAAACTCACACTTAAGAGGTTTTGTAAAACATTTATTCGTTCTCAAAATCGGGAGGACCTTCTTCATATGCTCCTCATGCTCCTCCGCCGTCCTGCTATACACCAAGATTTTGTCGAGGTAAACCACAACGAAGTCATCTAAGTTCAGCCTGAAGATGTTGTTCATCGCCGCCATAAAGGTGGCCGGCGCATTGGTCAACCCAAAAGGCATCATGAGGAACTCGCAGTGACCATAGCGAGTGTGGAAGGCCGTCTTTTCCACATCATTTGCTGCGATGCGGATCTGGTGGTAGCCGGAACGGAGGTCAATCTTTGTGAAGAAGCAAGCCGCACGGAGTTGGTCGAAGAGCTCCTCGGCTTGTGGAAGCGCGTACCGGTTCTTGATGTTCAACTCATTCAACGCCCGGTAGTCCACGCACATGCGCATCTCTCCCGTTGTTTTCTGCACAAACAGGACAAGTGCAGGGTAAGGAGAAGAGGATGGACAGATGAGGCCCTGCTCTGTCATCTAAGTCAGTGACTTCTTTAGCTCTTGCAGCTGCGTGTTGCTCATGCCGTATGTTGCATGAACAGGCGGGCGCGCTCCAGGTTTGAGGTCTATGCGATGGTCCACGTCCTGCTTTGGTGGCAGACCCGCTGGGAGGGTGTCGGGGAACACGTCCTCAAACGCTCTACACACCTTTCGAAGCTCCTCGGGCACCGCGACAAACTTGCCTCGGGCCCCTGGCTGCTCGCGAGTTGGCCCATGCGCCACAGCAGGTGCCACATCCTCTGGTTTGTCGAAATCGTCCTCCACATCTTGCACGAACGCCAAAAACATCTGCTCCTTTTTCTGAATCACGTGCTTGAGCTGCACCAAGTTTAGCATCATAGGCACTGATTCCTCCTTGCGAGGCAGTGACTGCTGCGCCACTTCCTCCCTGCAAGTCTCCTCCTCCGCGACCTCTTCCTCGGACCATGGAACCAGGGGATAATCCTTGTCTCCGAGCTTGACTGAGACGGTGCGCGTCTCCCAATTGACGACGGGGTTGTACTTGTGGAGGAAGTCAAGACCAAAGATTACATCGTAATCCTTCATCGGGTACACCCGGTATACGGTCATTATGGGAAGCTTCTCCACGTGAATGGAGAGGGGATGGGCCAGGTACCCCACTTCAATCGTGCAATCCACTTGGTTAGCAGTTCGCTTCTTGCTTGTGAACGCAAGGCCCCACTTTTGAACACACTCCATGCTCACAAAACTGTGGCTCACGCCACAATCTAGCAGACTCCCTACCTTTTCCTTCATGCCTTTAACTTGTGCCACCAAGAGAAGTGTGGGATGCTCTTCCTCATACCTCGAATCCCATGCATTGACCTCGGAAACCCCCTTAATTGTCGTAAGGCGTTCGAGTGGACGGTCAACTGGCGGTTTGGGTTGAGAGGAGCCAGGAATAACGCCATCTAATCCCAGCTGTCCTCATTTCCTGACTTCTTTACTGCTTTATCTGCTGCCTTCGTGGCTTGCTTCCCCTTCCCTCGTCGCTTACCCTTGCCATCACCCTTTTGAGGTTGCCAGCAGTCACGCGCAATATGGCCAGGCTTGCCATAGTTGTAACACTTACGCTGTTGCAATACTAAAATCTCCAAGGAGTGTTGTCGCTCTTGGCCCGCTTGCAATAACCACCTCCCGAAGAGTTGTGGTTGTTGGCATGAGCCTGGTGCATGCGCGAGCCATACCACTCTGCTACTACGATCATCCCCTATAGGGCATCGTTGAGGTCGTGCATCACCGTCACAGCGTGGGCATCGTCCTTGAGGCCGTTGCTGTAGTGGAAGCACAATTCATGAGGGTCGAAGCCACAATTAGTGACAATCTCATGAAACCTACGGGTGTAGTTGGCGACGCTGCAAGTTTGGCGAAGCTGACGCAGCTTGGCACGCACGTTGTTCCTCACGTCACCCACGGTGAAACGCTTGATGAACGACTCTGTGAACTCCTTCCACGAGGTCGGCCATTTCAGGGTAGGGTCACCACTACTACAGGTTGGAGCCGTTGGGGTTGAGAGTCTGGTTGCGGCCATTGCTGCTCCACTGCCATGTGGATTGGACCACATCATATCGGCCCACCAATCCAACGATGCCCCTCTCAACAGGATCACGATATAGTCGCGGCACGCCTCGTACCTCGATGCATCCACGCCGATGGCGGTGACTTCTAGCTCTAGTCCGAGTATCCAAGCATGCAAAGCTGGCCCATCCTTCCTCAATGGGCCGAACGGCTCCAGTTTGGGTGGGCTCGGGACATCCACCGCAGGTTCGTTTGCGGTGACAACTGCCACCGGTGTTATCATTGGATGCTTCACAAGCTCTTGATTATGGTATGTGTTTTGCTTATCCAACAGGTCCATCTTGGCCTGCATGTTTTTGAACAACTTCTGCAATGCTGTGGCTGCTGTTACTTTTCCTTCCGCGTCAAACGCCGGGGCCATGGGGAACGTGCCGGATGAAGTCATCTCTGCGTCCGGTACAACTTCTTCCTCAACGGTCCTCCGGTTACCGCCTTGTCACCGGAGTGTGTGGTCGGCCTTGGCACGGATCCGCCAAAGAGACGAGATGCGTACTTGTCTACACTGACCAGGAGAGGTTGCCACATAGAGGATTATACCCCTGAGCCAAGGGTGGCTCTAATACAAAGTGTGAGCCGGGCGCGGTGTCCTAGCCTCAACTGGATGGTGTAGGCACCAACCGGAGGCAACGGCAACCGAAGGGAGGCTGGTGCAAACCTTCCTGGGGTTGAGGAAGTGTAGGATTGTCTTGGGGGAGCACGGGAACACGTATGGCACAGTGGGAGTAAACTATACTTGTTATTCAAGTATCAACCTACAAGACTATACGTACATGATGATGCATAGTAGGCGACCCGGGGTCGCCGAGCCATGCACGGGTCTGTAAGGGCTGGGGATGAGTGTTATTGCCTTAGAAAATCGTAGCTCACCCTTAGCTTTCTATAGCACCAAGAACCGAATAATTCCATGGAGGGACAGCCGAGATATGGCCGTTTTTGTGAACCACGACAATCTGCCGCCGGCAGCACCACTAGCGGCGGTGACGGCTGCCCGAAGCGCCCTTTCTGGTAATGAAAGGGCGCCATGACTCATCGGGGCGCCATGACACATCGGGGTGCCATTCTGAAGCGCCCTTGGCCCTCAATGATCCTTGACTCATTGAGTGTCCGGGCATCAAGGCGCGCTTATGCGTTGTTGGGTCTTCCGAGGGTTGAGCATTGGTCTTTGGGGATGACTTCCCATCACCTGTTTTCCCCTCGACCGGTCCAACCTTTGGCCGGACATAACTTCCTCAATTCTTGATGGATTGATCCTGTTCTTGGGTCTATCTTACACGGTTTTTCCTGTAGATTCCAAATCCATAGTCAGATTGTACATTCAAGGAAGCGTCAAGCCGTAATCAGTACCATTGGCAATGTCCAAATTACAATGAGTGTGCCTGGCATGCTGACACAACGATTTCAGGCGACACACAGTGAGCGCATGCGCCACCAGGAGGCTAGAAACACTTGCTGCCCACTGCCACCTATGTTCTTGCTTTCCTCCTGGCAGCATCACCCCAAACCGGGGGGCAATGGACATGATAGGTTCAAGCCGTGAAAGCAAGCAGAGCAATGTGGCAGAGTGAGGAAGTTCAGAAAAAAGTAGGTTTATGCAAAGTAATCAAGAAAGTAGGTTCATGGACATGATCGTCAGATCATGTCCATGCCCAGCAATGTTTTCAAAATGCCATGTTTTTCCTGGCAAAATTGAACGTATCACAACTTTTTCTCACTCACACACACATAGCGTAAGGTAACATGAAAGCTCATGCTTAGACTCTGAACTAGCCTAAAATATAGCCGTGATCGCACAGTACCCATTGGGCCTTGTTGAAAAACCACTCACTTTCTGAAAAAGAATCATAGGTCCACTATGTTGAACGGTCTTCACAGAATTTACAGATTTTGTGGCGGATGCGATTGTCATCGCGGACGACATTGCAGTCAAACTCTGAGAAACTGGAGTAGAAGACAACGCAATGGCACGAAAGGAGACATAGCCCATCCACAAGTATGTGGGCGGCCCTGGCTTTGGACTATTGAGGTGGCACTTAAAGATCCACCTCCTGCATAAGGGAGTGCTGGAGGTCATGAAGGGAACGGAAGTCTTGGACAAAGGAAAAGCGAAGAAACTTCAGAAGGAGGCCTTCACAAAGAAGAGCACAGAGGCGCTCATGCTGCTGGTCTCCGGTATAGCTGAGTCATGGTGAAGCTACTTCCAGGTCTGCACGATGACAAGAACTTCTTGGCAAAAACTCTGTGTTATCTATTGATTCAAGTCACTCACAAAAAACGTATGTTCGCTATTAAGCTAGCCACCTCTGGAAGAAAAGCTGTGAAACCAGAAATCTCACAAAGGCTTTTACACCTTCTTCCTTTACAGGTAGGTTTCATGCACCCCAAACGTAATCAGGCATACACTTCACCTTCAAAAGTACTAACGCCTTAGCATTACATCTCAAGAAAAGCGCAAGTCATCAATACACACGAGAGCATCAAGCAAGATTTTATTGATTACCATGCAAGACAAGTCCTCTTATAGTTGTTTGTCTAGTCCTATAACTCAAAAGCACATTCTTGAGAAGTCGCCTGACCCTGCTACATTACCAATAGACTTATGCTGTGGGCTTGACACATAAACATCATACTGTCAAGGTGACAGACCAGGCATGTGGCTTCCAGTAAGCTACAGAACTTCTTCCTTGGAAGCTTCCATAACAACCAATATGTGCTTGGGATCAGGATCAAACTCATGACATTTCACTTGGCCAAATAAAAAACTGACCAAGCTAACCATTCACCCACATAGATTACTCACAGGTCCTATTCCATATGACACAAACCATAGTTGAGTCACCCTACAACGAATCTAGGGGTCATACCTTCACAAGGGGCATAACATTCCTGATCCGTCCTACAACGCTGATAAAGAGACAAATGTCTTCGGCAAAGTCTTTGTAATAAAGTGACTCCTAATTGTGAAAATTGAGGAGGGAGATGATGTCATCACCGCCATGTAACAGATTGAGTCGCTTTCTTCACAATACAATGAAATGAGGGAATATCAATACGTAGCTATAGGAGATAGCCCTGCTCATGGCCCTTCCTGACAGTTGGAGTCCTCACACCACGATCTTGGAAGGATGGACAGAGGAAAAGCTCACCTATGGCATGCTCACAAAGTACATCGACAACAAGAAAAAGCACTCATCGGCCCTCATCACCAAACGCATTGGCCCTCATCACCAAAACACGTGTGGTAGAAGCAGGGGCAAGGAAAGTGGAAGACATGGCAAGAAGGTCCCAAATAATGGTGTGTTTCACAACTGCAGCAAGGAGGGCCACAGGGCTCATGAGTGCATCGAGGAGGCAAAGGCCGGCGGCAAGGAAGCCAAAGGCAAGACAACGCTTCTCAACGGCAGTCAAAACCATCATTGTCAGAAAGTTTGGGGAAATTCCAACGTGGCCGGAAGGGTCTTCACTTGTGTTTACGGCTTTCTGTTTTAAGCGAGTTCTGAGTTTAAGCGTGAGGTTTCTGGTTGCCTCACGCTATGTTTCTAGGAGTTGGATAGAGTTGCGAGATACTCACGTTTGCAAAGGGAATAACACAGTTTTGTTTTACTTTGTAGACATGGACATGAACTGACAAGTTATAGGACAGTCATAAGCTTCCCAACATACCAAATTGCATGAAATTCAGTTAATTGTAGCTCCCACTATGTCAGCAAAAGCACGGTATCCCAATCTAGCTGCTCAGTTTGTGGCACGCACGATGTCGCTTGCCAAGACGCCCTCACACACCAAGGACTCATTGAAACACCTTTCCGGAGGCGTAGATGTCTCTACACATAGTGGCAGTATTGCATGAGCCTTTGGGGTCTGTTTCGATGAGTTAATCATTGAGTTTGGTGATGGGAATTGATGTGGTTCGAAGCCTGTCCACAGACCTGTAGTCGGAATTTTGACTCAGAAGTCCCTTAGTAACAAACTGATTACTGAGTTTCGGACTCCGAGCCATGATTTTGGCGAAGTCCCTCAGTAACAATCTGCATTACTGGTTCTGGTGGATCTTATCCACCGGATGCTTCGGCAGTCTTCCGGGGCCAAATACTCAGATGGACATTTCTTACTCGTTCCGGTGGGATTTCCACCGGTAGTCAAACCGCAGTCGACTCCTTGAGGCGCAACACACACACACACACAC
>SZWC01014137.1:0-10126 GCA_023375785.1 Penium margaritaceum | reverse complement strand
CTCTCTCTCTCTCTCTCTCTCTCTCTCTCTCTCTCTCTCTCTCTCTCTCTCTCTCTCTCTCTCTCTCTGTCTCTCTATCTCTCCTGGTGAGGCCCGTACCTATCGCAAGGAGAGTGACCACGCCCTCGTCACCATCTATCTCTACCTCGCCAAACGGTAACACATCCTCTTCCATGGCATCCTCACACCAAAGGAGGCTTGGAAAAAACTTGAGTCCACTCAAGGATGCCTAGCTCTTGCTGATGCACACTATCAGTGTTTGGGCAGCCAATGGACACCAATAGTGAAGAGTGTGGAGCACAAGGATCACGGATGTGAGTGGGAAGAACACATCGCATTCAGTAGATCTGAATAGAAACACGTTTTTCTTACTTAGCATAGTGAGATTACATCAGATCCTTATAGCCTGTGATCTAAGCTTTCCAACGCATCCAAGAACGTCCAAAACGGAGCAGTAGAGCCCCTGCTAAGGCCGTCGAAGTAACCCTTGGTGGAGCCGCCCACCTGGCCTTGCACTCTAGGCGACGGGAGGCGCTTCGACAATGACCCGTCGAAGCGCCTTTCCTCGCCCAGAAGTCAAGGAGAAGTTAATCCTAGTCAAGGAGAGTCTTCTGGTTGCTTCCTTTATGGCCCTGGTGCATTTGGGATTGTTGGAGACGAACTCAGATCACTGGTGGTGGATTATCCCGCCACCCATGGCGGGTACCAGATTCCACCACCCCAACACCGGAAATTTGGGCTAGGCTAACTTTCTCAATACTCACTCAAATCGAGCGATTAAAAGCTCCATCCTGCATGGAAAAATCCAAGGAATCTAAATCTAAAGTCAGATCAGGTGTTTGACCACTCCTCAGTGGTCAAACCAGGGAGTACGATCAACGGCACTCATGGCAAGGGGCACACCATGTCAACAATCTCCCCCTTGCACCGCAGCCTTGATGCCCTGTCCTTGGAACCTGCAGCATTTTAAACCTCACAGCACAGACCAAGCTCCATACAGCTTGCGTCGTGCCTGTCCTTGGACTGTGCCTTGGTCATGGGATCGGCGAGCATGCGTTTAGTGCCACAATGCACGATAGCCGCATCTCCCTTCGTCACCAAGTCTCACGCATAGTGATGCCGGATCTCGATGTGCTTGGTCCTCCTGTGCAGCACCGGGTTCTGAGTCAGGCTGAAGGCAGTCATGTTGTCCACATTGAGTACCGTCGGCTTCCCTTGTGGCATGCCAATCTCCTTTAGCAGCCGCCGCAGCCACACGGCCTCCTTTGCGGCTTCCGCGAGCGCAATGTACTCCGCTTCGGTGCTAGACAGTGCCACGCAGTCTTTCTTCCTGCTTGCCCATGAAACTGCTGTACCACCAAGCACAAACACGTACCCCGACGTTGATTTTCTGTCATCCACATCACCAGCCAAGTCGGCATCGGAGTAGCCGACGAACTCGAGGGAGTCGTCACGTGCTCCCCCTCCAAACACGAGCCACGACTGTTTTGTTGCCTTGAGATAGCGGAGGATCCGCTTCACCGCTTGCCAATGCAACAGTCCGGGATCAGCAACGTAGTGGCTCACTTGGCCCTCCGCGAAGGCCAGGTCGGGCAGCGTCGCCACCATGGCGTACATGATGCTCCCCACTGCGGACTGGTATGGCACACCTGCCATCTCCTCCTTCTCCTCGTCCGTGCTCGGGCCCATGCTCGAGCTCAGCTCACACGTGGTGGTCATGGGTGTGCCGATGGGATTGCACTCCTCCATGTTGTAGCGGCGGATCGCCTCNGCTCCCCCTCCAAACACGAGCCGCGACTGTTTTGTCGCCTTGAGATAGCGGAGGATCCGCTTCACCGCTTGCCAATGCAACAGTCCGGGATCAGCAACGTAGTGGCTCACTTGGCCCTCCGCGAAGGCCAGGTCGGGCAGCGTCGCCACCATGGCGTACATGATGCTCCCCACTGCGGACTGGTATGGCACACCTGCCATCTCCTCCTTCTCCTCGTCCGTGCTCGGGCCCATGCTCGAGCTCAGCTCACACGTGGTGGTCATGGGTGTGCCGATGGGATTGCACTCCTCCATGTTGTAGCGGCGGAGCACCTCTTGTACGTACTTTGCCTGCTCCGTCTCGAGCGTGCGTGCCTTGTGGTCCCTCTTGATGGCAACGCCGAGGTAGTACTCGAGCTCGCCCATGTCGGTCATTTTGAACCGACCACCCAGCTGCCGCTTCAGGTTCACTAACTCCTCCATGTCCAACGACATGAGGATGAGATCATCCACGTAGAGTGCCACGATCTGGTGCAACCCCGAATACTTCCGCATGTACACACTGTGATCCGCCTCGCAGCGCTTGAAGCCAAGCTCGGCCATGAAGCCGTCCATTTTCAGGTACCACATGAGTGGCGCTTGCTTCAGCCCGTAGAGCGCCTTGCGAAGCCGGCAAACCTTTCCCGACGGCACATCCACCCCCTTCGGCACCTCCATGTAGACCCTCTTGTCCAGGTCGCCGTTGAGGAATGCAGTTTTCACGTCCATTTGGTGGACTTCGTAGTCGCGCACCACCGCCACCGAGAGGATGGAGCGAATGGAGGCGAACTTCGCCACCGGCGCGAAGGTTTCATCGTAGTGTTCACCCTTTTGCTGGGCGTACCCCTTCGCGACCAGCCGCGCCTTGTACCGCTCCACCTTCCCCTCCTTGGTGAGCTTCTTCTTGAAGATCCACTTNTTGCTCCCGCTCTCGTACCCAACGAAGATGCACCGGCGAGTCCGCGGGTCAAGCTTGCCCCGCCCCTCCCGTGCCTGCACAACAGCATGTGCAACACAACCAAACGTGCAGAGGTGTGCCACAGTTGGCTTCCTCCCGCTCCACACTTCTTGTGGCGTCTTCCACACCTTGGACTCCGCGTCTTTTAGCGGCTTCATCGGCGTCAGGTTCATGATGTACACCGCTGTCCGTGTCGCCTCGCCTTAGTACCGCTGCGCGAGGCCGGCATCACTCAACATGGACCGGACCATGTTGAGGATGGTGCGGTTGGCCCTCTCGGCGACGCCATTCTGCTGCGGAGAATGTGGCGTAGTTTTCTGCCACGCGATCCCCTTGCTCTTCATCCATACCGAGCAGCCCTCATACTCGCCGCCGTTGTCGCTCCGGAACGCCTTCACCTTCAACTCCGTTTGGCACTCCACAGCCGCCACGAACTCCTGCATACATGACAAGACATCGCTCTTCCTCTTGATGATGTAGAGGTAGAGCTTGCGGCTGTGGTCGTCGATGAAGGTGACAAAGTAGCGTGCCCCACCAATGGAGGGCTCGAACGGTCCACACACATCGGTGTGCACTATCTCCAACTTTGCCGATGCACGTGTCCCCTTTCCTGCAAAAGGCTTTCGTGTTGCCTTGCCGACCAAACACGGCTCGCACACGGCATCCTTGGCTGCATTAAGGCTCTTTACCTCAAGACCCCACACTACTTCCTTCTTCGCCATGTCCCTCGCCGTTGAGGGAGAGATGTGGCACAACCGGCGATGCCACAGGTCCAGGTCCCCTTCATCCTTCGTCACAAGGTTGGCGGCGTCGGTCCTCACCGCATCAGCAAGAACCTTGGTACGGAGAAGGTACAGGTCCTCCTCCCTCTTGCCACGTACAATCACCTCGCCATCCCCCTCCTTCCGGATGTTAGCCTCCTTCTTGTTGAAGAGTACCTCGAGCCCCTTGTCGGTAAGGCGGCTCACTGAAAACAGGTTTGTCCCAAAGTTGGGCATGTGGAGCACGTCGTAGATGGTACACGGAATGATTTTCCCGTTCACCACTGACTCGATGCGAACATTGCCTTCGCCCGCGGCCAATTCTGTTTTGCCGTTGGCGACTGTCATGCGCCGTTCAGTGGCGCCGTAGGTGATGAATGCTGCCCGGTTGCATTGCGTGTGGCGGCCTGATCCGGAGTCAATCACCGTGACGTTCGGATCTGTCAAGTCGATTGACTTCCTGGCCATCATGGCTTGGGTGGCCTTCTTCCCGTCCTTCCCGGGCTGGTCCGACTTCTTGTTGGGGCAGTCGAGTGCGTAGTGGCCCTGTTTGCCACAGTTGTAGCACTCCCCCTTCTTGTCACCTTTCTTGGTGCCCTGATTTGCACCCTTCCCCTTCTTACCTGACCCTCCACCTTGAGGACGGACGGCATAGGCGGAACTTGATGTTGCCCCACTCTCTCTTCCACCACGCCGCATCCATTCATTGCGGACGTACTCAGCTACCTTGGGGTACTTTAGCTCATTGGCGGACCAGCCGCCTACGACGGTGATCATGGGACTCCAACTGTCCGGCAAGGCCAGGAGGAGGATCATGGCTTGCAGCTGAGGGTCGACCTTCCACCCGGTGGCTATGCACTCGGCAGTAAGGGACTCGATCTGCTGCAGGATCTCCATGATGTCGTCGCCTTCGTTGGCTCGGAGGGTGACGAGCCTCTTGAAGACGAAGAGCTGGTTAGCAAGGTTGGTGGACTGGTAGATGGTGCAGAGTTTCTTCCAGGCTTCCGTGGCCTCCGTGAATCCTTGAATGAGGGAGCACTGCGTCGGAACAAGCACATACACCAACAAAGCAAGCGCCTTCTTGTTGCGCTTCTTGTATGCTTCTACTTCCTCCGGCGTCGCGGTATCCGGAGGGGCAGTTTCTTCACCCTTGACCAGCTCAAGCAGGCCCTTGTCATCGAGGAAGGCCTCAAACTCCCACCTCCAAAGGTGGAAGCCAAGCCCGTCGAACTTGGAGACGCCGATGCTCTCTTGCTCAGTCGGTTCCATGGCGCGCAACGGAAGCGTGGTGGGCCCATAACCCTTTGTTGACTGTAGTGGGTGTAGAGGTACCCTCAAGGATGCCTAGCTCTTGGTGATGCACGCTATCAGTGTTTGGGCAGCCAATGGACACCAATGGTGAAGAGTGTGGAGTACAAGGATGACGGATGTGAGTGGACAGAACACCTCGTATTCAATAGATCTGAATCGAAACATGTTTTTGTTACTTAGCATAGTGAGATTATACCAGATCCTTATAGCCTGTGATCTAAGCTTTCCAAAACTTCCGAGCACGTCCAAAATGGAGCAGTAGAGCCTCTGCTACGGCCGTCGAAGTAACCCTTGGTGGAGCTGCCCACCTGGCCTTGCACTCTAGGCGACGGGAGGCGCTTCGACAATGACCCGTCGAAGCGCCTTTCCTCACCCAGAAGTCAAGGAGAAGTTCATCCTAGTTAAGGAGAGTCTTCTGGTTGCTTCCTTTATGGCCCTGGTGCATTTGGGGTTGTTGGAGACGAACTCAGATCACTGGTAGTGGATTATCCCGCCACCCATGGCGGGTACTAGATTCCACCACCATAACACCCAAAATTTGGGCTAGGCTAACTTTCTGAATACTCACTCAAATCGAGCGATTCAAAGCTCGATCCTGCATGGAAAAATCCAAGGAATCCAAATCTAAAGTCAGATCAGGTTTTTGACCACTCCTCAGTGGTCAAACCAGGGAGTACGATCAACGGCACTCATGGCAAGGGGCACACCATGTCAACAACTTATGCCTCCAAGTCAATCCTCATGAACATGCGGCTGCGGTGACACTTTCAAACTGTGAAGATGGATGAATCTGGATCCATGATTGACTACATCAACATGGTGAAGTCTCTTGCTGACCATCTTGCTCCAATGGAGGACCATGTCAAGGAACTTGTGCTCATGCTGACCATCCTCTCTAGCCTTCCTAGAAGCTATAGTCCTCTGATCTTTGTCTTGGACCATTTTGGCGACAAGCTCTCCCTCAATGACGTGGGGGAGAGCCTGCTGTTTGAGAAAGAGCTTCGCAAGGGAGATGAGGACAGAAGTGGAATAGACATTGCTCTCATCACCAGCTCTGGTCACAGGGATGGTGCTACACCTACCAGGGGCGATGGCGGAAGAGGGAAGAAGAAGGGGAACTGCCACTACTACAAGAAGCTGGGCCATTGGACGCACGAATGTTGGAAGAAGAAGGTGGACCTTGCAGCTGGATTGGGAGCGGGAAAGCAGTCCGACGCTTCCGCAAACGTAGCAGGTTGGGAGAATGGATTTGTGACTACCATCCGGATCTTGCATATCTCTGAAAATACCGCCTCAATCATCGACTCGGGAGCCACACAACACATGATGTGTCGCCGAGAGTGGTTCATCCTCTACACCGCCATGGAACCTCGACGGGTGTACATGGGGGACAACCATGTGCAAATGGCAGTTGGGGAGGGTGTGTGTTTTGTATTTCCGTTGAAGGGAGGCGCTCGGAACGTCGTGTGGGGATGCTCCATGTTCTGGGACTGGCAGCTAACCTCCTCTCTGTTTCCTCTCTCATCTCCGAAGGCATGCAGATTTGCTTTGAAATGGTGGCTGCACCATCTCTGTCCGTACAGGCCGTGTGCTTGTGAAATTAGCCAATTAGGACGGTATCTACCATCTCTTTGTGGCGTCGGAGAAGGAAGCCGACTCAGCGTTGGCGGCAAGAGAAGGAAAACACGACATTGGCCAGTGGCACCGCAGGCTTGGTCACCTTGGCTTTAGCGCCATCATCTCATGCAGTAGATAGTTCGTGGTCTGGAGCTCAATGGGGTGAAGTAGCCTCGTGTATCGGCTTGTGAGAGTTGCATTGAAGGGAAGCAAGCCTGTCCTCCTTTCACGGGGGAAGAAAAGAGAGCGACTAAGCTTCTCTCACTTGTATACTCTCACTTGTGCGGTCCCATGCCATCACAGTCTTTGTGCGGCAAGTTGTACTTAATCACGTTCACTGATGACAAGTCGAGGAAGACGTAGATTTCCTTCCTGGCTAGAGAGGACGATTATTTTGATGATTTTAAGGTGTGGATTGCTGCTGCATAGACTGAGAATGGCAGACGGTTGAAAGGTGCTTTGCACTGACGGTGGAGGAGAGTACCTCTCCAACGACTTTTGTAACTACCTCAAGCGTCGCGGGATCCGACATGAGGTCACTCCACTTGGAACACCGCAGCTGAACGGCATGGTTTAACGTACAAATCACACGCTCATGGAGCTTTTTTGCAACATGCTCCAAGACACGGAGCTCCCACCAACCTTTTGGGTGGAAGCGGTCAACACTGCCGTGTACCTGAAAAACTGGTGTACCACGCGTGGCATACCATTAATGACACCGGAGGAGGCATGGACGGGACGCAGGCCAACAGTGACGCACCTGAAAGTCTTCGAGTGTGGCACATTCATGCACATAGCTGCCGGCAACCGGAACAAGCTGGACACAAAGCCGGTGAAGGCGGCCTTCCTCGGCGACACCATGGGATACCATCTCCACAACCTTGCTACACACAAGATCATCCGCAGCTGTGATGTGGTCTTTCAAGAGGACGTGAAAGGCCGGACTTGGAGCCCTATGCCTGCAGCACCACTTGCTCCTGCACTTGTACATGAGGTGGGAGAAGAACGGGTAGCAGAAGAGGACGATGCTGAAGATGGCGTTAGTAGCGGCACTGACAAGAAGGTGGAGAAACCTGAGAAGGAGGAGGAGCCAACAGCCAAACCTGGTGAGGAGAAGCAGCGGAACAATGTACAATAGCTGCCACAGATGTCTGCACGCCTCAACAAAGGTATAGAGGAGAGTGGGGAGCAGCTACGGTGGTCCGAGAGGCTCGCCAAGAAGCAGACAAAGCAAGGGGAGCGACTGAACCTGTGCTCCGCTCCACCACCAACGGAGTCCTCTGACCTTGAGCTCCTCTTCCTTATCTTCACCGATGACCCATCCACTTTCAATGAAGCCATGCGTAGCGCCGAGGTGGCAGATTGGCCTGCCGCAGCAGAAGAGGAGTATGGTGCACTCATGAAGAATGGCACTTGGACCCTCAAAGAAGCTCCACGCGACAGCAGGGTGAACGGGTGCCGGTTGATCTTCAGGCGCAAGCATGGTGCCGATGGTAAGGTGCTCAGGTACAAAACACGGCTGGTTGCAAAGGGGTATGTACAAGCTGAGGGTGTGGATTACAGTGGGACATTTCCAAGTTTCCTTTCGCCAAGTTTCCGCCCATAGAGACGATCCTCGCTCTTGCTGCTTCTATAGACTGGGAGGTGTAGCAAATGGATGTGATGTGTGCATTTCTTGACGGTGACCTTGAGGAGGATGTGTACATGGCACATCTGGAGGGGTGTGTGGTGGAAGGGAAGGAGGATATGGTGTGCAAGCTTGTGAATGCTCTCTACGGTCGGAAGCAAGGACCACGAGCATGGTACCACAAGATGGATGAGCAGTTGGCCGGCCTTGGCTTTGTGCACAGTGAAGCTGACCATGCAGTCTATGGGCACACGCAAGAGGCAAGCCTGGTCATCATCTTGCTCTACCTTGATGATCTGCTCATTGCCTCTGACTCCAATTCTCTTTTTGATTATGTGAAGCAGTCCATTCCTACCAGATTCGACATGAAAGACATGGGAGAGCTCCGTTACTGCCTTGGCCTTCAGATCAAGCGCTACCGACAGCAACAGACCTTGGAGTTGTCAAAGAGCACGTATGTGAGCGACGTCCTCAAGCGCTTCAACATGCCAGAAGCACACAAGGCCACAACACCACTGGAAGTGGGAGCAAAGCTGAGCATGACGCAGACTCCCCCCGACATGCAAGAGAGCAGCTGCATGGAAGCAGTATTGGACCAAGAAGCAGTTGGGAGCCTCATGTACATAGCAGTTGGCACACACCTTGACATCATCCAGGCAGTGGGAGTGCTCAGCAAGTTTTGCGTGAATCCGGGCGTGCCGCATTGGGAGGCAGTCAAGCGCATGCTGCGCTACCTGGACAAGAGCAGCAGCTTTTGCCTCAACTTCAACGGAAAAAACAGCTCCATCCTCATTGGCTACAGCAACGAAGATTGGGGAGGTGACCTGGACACAAGGAGGGCGACCAGTGGGTTCTTGTTTGTACTCGAGGGAGGTGCAATCAGTTGGAGGAGCAGGAAACAAGAGTGTGTCGCCCTCTCCTCCACCAAAGCAGAGTACATCATCCTAAGTGAAGGAGTAAACAAATTTGTGTGGCTGCATGAGCTGCGAGGAAGCCTTGGGAAGCAGCAGAACGCAGCGACCACTATCTACTGTGACAGTATGAGCGCCATTGCTCTGACCAGGAATGCAGAGTTTCACACCCGCACCAAGCTCATCAACGTGTGGTACTATTTCATCTATGAGCGTGTGGCAAAGCAGGTGGTACAGATCAAGTTCTGCCCTTCGAGCATGATGTTGGCAGACTCCTTGAACAAGCTGCTGGCAGCACACCACTTTCAGCAGCGAAGGGATCAGTGCGGACTAGTGCGATTTTTAGTGTCGCAAAGTGGGAGAATTATGGATATGAGGGTACCAGTAAGTTTTTCAAAAAACATGTTTCTCAATAAGAATCATCTGACACCACAGATGCATAGAGTAAATTTCACAGGTTCCAATGCACTTAACGAAACTTAATTCGGAGTCCATGTGAGTGAGATATGGTTTTTCAAAGTGGCAACCAGAGCACTTTTAGCACAAAAGGTGCTTTTGTGCTAGAAGTGCTTTTGTGCTAAAAGTTCTAAAAGTGGCCGGAATTATTGACTAGGACGGCTCAAAGCGGCCTTCAAGGAGAAAAGACGGCTGGAGGGCCTTCAAGAAACTTCAAGAAAGGGGCAGTCAAAGACTATCGGCCGTGCAGGCCGTGGGAGACATGATTCTCATGCATGGCAGTGTGAATGCTGCTCATCTCGCTAGGCTAGGAGTGTTCTAGAGGGTCAACTTTGACAAAGTGTATCTCAGTGCTCCCTTGGCCAAAAGAAGCCTATAAGGGCTTGCTAGAAAGCTGTGATCATGTAATTTTGCACTAAACATTCAACTCTGACATTCACGTTCTCTGCAATCCTAAATTTTCTTCCATACGTTTTGTCTGTGCAGCCTGCAAATCCCTCTCACAAACAGTTGGTCCTGCCTAGGCGGCTCTCAGTGAGCCTGATCAGCTCCCTGAGGGCTACCCCAGTTTACATCAATGTGTGTGTGTGTGTGTGTGTGTGTGTGTGTGTGTGTGTGTGTGTGTGTGTGTGTGTGTGTGTGTGTGTGTGTGTGTGTGTGTGTGTGTGTGTGTGTGTGTGTGTGTGTGTGTGTGTGT
>SZWC01014135.1:5347-44351 GCA_023375785.1 Penium margaritaceum | reverse complement strand
GGAGGTGGGATCAGGGATATACCAATTTTTGACCAATGCCATCTCCTCCGATTTTGCCCGAGCCACCACCACCGTCCTCATTCCCCCTCCCACCACATTGGCCACCGCCTCTGCCACACTCAGACTACCGTCCTGCGCCTCGCGCCACACCCGCTGCCACCCTGCACTTCCACCTCCGCCGCCGCCTCCGCCTCCCATACCAGTCGCTCCTGCTGCTGCTGCTGCTGCTGATGCTCCTGCTGCATGTCCGCCTAGTGCAGGGTTCCGTTGGAGGAAGGTGGCCAGACATGCCAACGACAGAGGGATGACGACGACGAGTACGAGGATCAAGGGAAGGGGGGCGGCCCAGGAGGGTAGCTTTTTCTTCAGCTTCGTGAGCGGGACCAGCTGCGATAGCCAAGGCGAGACGTGCTTCTTCAGGAGAGCCAACGCCGCTGCCCGCCTGCTGCCGCCACCGTCGCCTCCGCCGCCGGCGCTGAAGCTCCGGCCGCTGCCGCCGCTGCTGCTGCTGCTGGAGCGCCGTGAGGTATCGCTGCCTCGTGGATACTGGAGCGCCATCGGTTGGCGGACGAGGGTGCGCCGAAGCAACCCTGCCGCTCAGTTTCGCGGAAACATCAGAAAGTAGGCTTTCCCACTCGTAGTCTTAGGGGCGGTTCCGAAATGGACTAAATAGTTTGTAGTCTATCTTCATCGAGCGGGAAATTGGCGAGCTCTCACGAGGTCACCCGTCTACGTACCGGCCGTCTGCTTTGCGACGAGTTTGCGACGTCGCAACAGTTTTCCCTCTTAGTTAGGATGTACAAAATAGTTAGAGGTCGGGTTATTGACTATTTAGTTCAAACTAATCGACTAAATGACCGCAGCGCTTCAAACTAAGACTAATTAGTCTGAGTTTAAGAGCTGTTTTGAAGGTTAAAATTTTATTAAAATCTGCCCTCCGGATGGGCGCATCTCGTCAAGGTAATTTTGACAAAAATCGACATCTGAATTCGAACATTCGAACATGCGGCTTGTCGTTTCGAACTGCGAACAGGCGGCTCGTCATCGGTTACACAGGTCGCTATTCGCGTGTCGGTTGTGCATGCTAGAGTACAAGGCCAAGGCATCCAATCTGTCATTCTTCATTCTTCTGACCACCATGGTCCCCAACCGTCGTCACTTCGCGGCCTCCTCCTCGTCCGCCTCCTTTCCTCATGGGTGGACCCGTCTCCGTGCCCACTATGCCACCCGTGCCCATCAGTTTGCTTCCAAACGACATGCGTGAGATGAACGAGGCTGCCCGTCAACGTCAGAGGCTCAGCCCCCACGCTCCAACATCATCGGAGCCCGTCGACAAGTTCAATCGCAGGCCGTTGGCTGGCAACAACGAGTCTAAGTGCGCCCGTTACATGCCGTCTCCGCCGCTCTGGGACCAGGCGTGCATGGAGTACCCACTAGTGCGGGACGAAGGTCCCGCACTGGTGGCGGGCGATGACATGACAGACACCGGGAGTCAAACCGTAGACTAAGCTACTCGGTCGCGGGAGTCTACAACTCCCGCGACAAGCAACGCAACCGCCGACACATGTGGCGGGCTCGGCAAGAATTGGTGGACCCCCGACAAGGACGTCATTCTGCTGAAGTTGGCGAATGAGTACGCCGCTGAGTTTCTCAAGATTCGCGGCTGGCAGACAAAGATGCATTTGTTCATCGTGCCCATCTTTTGTAAACTTGTGAAGGAGGAGCCGACGGTGGAGCAAATCCGCAACCGCTGTAACAATCTCGCGAAGATGTGGTGCCTTGCTTTCGACATTGTCGGTAAGTCCGAAATCAAATCGACCGTATCCGCTAGATTATCGAGCTGGATAACAAGTAGTGGGAGGATCTCAAGCGTACAAACCCTGCTGCTGCAAAATTGTAAGGCAAGAATTTGCCCTGGTTTGAGCTATGCACCACGTTGTGGCTTCGTGATAAAGCGGTGGGATGTAATGAATTCAGCTCCGAGCAGGAAAGTGTGGTTGGGCAAAAGGACAAAGGTGTGGATGCAGTTGAGATTGATAACGTACGCGTTGTCAAGCGCAAGGTCTTCGACAGTCAGGTCGACAACGTTGCTAGCCTTGTGAAGAATACTGCTATATTTGAGTGCGTCATCAAGGACGATGGTCCAAAGACGCCATGGGCTATGGCTGTCCAGGATGTTAGCGAGGAAAATTCAATAACCGATGATGACAAATTGGAGCTTTTTCATTTGCTGCAGAAGGATGATAAGATGTGCATGCTATATGTGTATTCCAAGGGGGTTTTGCGTGCACGAGTACTGAGCATGATTCTTGGACGCATAGCCGGGCACGATGAGCAAGCTGATGATACAAGCGACGAAGGGGAGGACGATAACGAGAAGGGCGAGCATGACAAAGAAGAGGAGGACAAGGACGAGGAGGACGTCGAGGCCTGGGAGCGTGGGGGTGTGCAAGGAGACATGCACGGCGATGAAGCTACTGACCTCGCGGCCGACAAGCAGCTGGAAGCATGGGTTTTATTCGTTTTGCTGTTGGTCTTTATTTTGTATGTCGCAACTTTATAATCAATATTATTCTATCATTTCTAGTTGCAGTATTCATGGTGTAATGTAATATGAGCATTCGAAGATGTTTGATTTTTAACATGAGAAGTCACACAATGACATGACAAGTTTTCAATGAACCTTAATCGTCATCACTACTGGAAACATAGTCAGCCCACATAGCCGAAGCCACGTCATGTTGTCGTGACCTGATGTATGTATCTCCATGTTAACGACCACATGGTCGACCACGCGTAGGAATTGCGGATGCATTTGTTGCTGGTGCATGATATGTCCACCCTGGGTATGCTACATCCTATCTTTCTTGAATGAGATTATGCATCACAAAGCAAGAGAGTAACAACGAACTTTGGAACGATATCTCATAAATAGGTAGTTCTTGCACAATTCTCAACCAATCTTTTACGATGTCGAACGCTCGTTCGATGTAGGTTCTTGCGGACGCGTGTCAGACAATGAAAAGCACCTCAGCATTACTTGGACGTAGTGCACCTAGTCCAAATTCTTGAAGATGATAAAGGACCCCACGAAAAGGCGGCATGAGGCCGAACCCTTCAGGAAAGGCAGTGTCTACCAACACGAACTTGGAAATTGGTAGCCGATATCCGCGACGCATGGCTTTTGCGAACATCCTGGCACCGTGCACAGATCCTTCCCAACGGACTGTGAAAAATTAAAAGCGTATGTGAGGGGTGCGTGCTACAAGGACGTTCTGCAAAACCTATGAATGGCGATTGATGTAGGCGATCCTACAGTCGCAGTTGACAATGGTTGGCACATGTGTGCCATCGATGGCTCCCACACAGTCGGCGAAGTATGGGAGGTCATCTTGACGGTTCTCTCACACCGAGTACGGAGGGTCATCTTTGCGAGGCTGCAAGATAACCGTACGAGCAATGTTCAGAAGTGCCTGTACGACTTCTCAAAGCACACAGACAATTGTCCCAGGTCCACATTGAAACCGCTCCATCAGATCACAGATGGACATGGCGTGGCAAACACATGGGAGGGAGATGAATAGTTTCTCAACCAACCTCACTTGTCTACTACAAAAGACCCCACGCGTGGTGATGACATCGTTGATGCCACGCCACGTGGCCACTGTCATTCAAGACATGTTGTACAGCCTTAATGGGTGTCCCCGTCGAAGCTCGGTCAGCCATTCCGCTCCACAGAATTCCCCTTTGTGCATCCGACTTCTTGTGAGTTGAGAGAGAACTCGTAGAACGAGGGAACTGATGAGCTCCCTGATTAGGTGCAGCACCCTCACGTGAATGTCTCACAGATATCAAACGAGTGCACGGCATGCTGCTGATCTGTGTCGTACTTGATCCATGGCGCCTACTTGCACATACACACGAACACAACATTGCAAAAGAACATACGAGAAGCGAAACAATATGCAATATGTTGCCCTTCGACGGTGTGACACGATCGATATGACGCGTGTAGCATGAATCACCTAACGGTCCAACGTTCAAGTCCTGAGTGCAACAATACTATGGATTATTTAGTTATGGACTTTATATTCTAGGCTTTTAACGTGAGAAAAGAACCATAAACTATTTAATTTGAACTTGGACCTCAATGGCTCCCGTAGGCGGCTGACTATTTAGTCCAAGCGCGTAAAAGTTCTAGTTTGAACTTCGAACTATTTAGTCCATTTCCGAACCTTCCTAGGGCCGTAACCGAAATAGTTTGCAACTACCCTCGAGGGAGGGAAGAATCAGTTTGCGAAGTGACAAGCGCAAGCAAGAGCCTCTCGAAATGTCGCAATTGCGTGCCATTCTCTAATGACGGTCACGAATCGATTTTAAGTGATTTCTTTAATCATAAATCAATCGGACGGAGCGACTAGATACCCACCATGTCTGTTTTTTTTGTCATGACATGCTCGCACCTCCCAAATTAGGACCAGCATGCCTAAAACAAACCAGTTTAAAGCTGCTATAACCACAGGTCAAAAAAACGAAGCGACGTATCCACCAAAAACGCTATGTCGTCACTACATGAAATGCAGCATCGGAATGCTGACGAAATCATGCCCCTTGAACAATGACAAATCCCTCTTTTGAGAGGTTTGTGATTTCTCAAGGAAGGGGTGTGCGTGGGGGGTCCGAGAAACCCCATTCGTCGAAAAGGATCTGTTGGGCCCCGCTACCACGGGGCCCAACAAATGCCTGCATAAAAAATAGAACCCTCAATCCCAAATTTAAAGAAGGGCTGAGTTTCAAAGCATTGTTTCCACAAACCAGAGGTGGTTTGTGTGCCATGAAAAAAGAGTCTAAATTTTGAAATGGGTGTTTTCAAACAATCGCTATGGAGCGATGACCCTTTTCTTACGCGCAAACCCCTAGTAACAATGTAGGTCTTTATGTTTGCATGAGGTCCGCCTGTGCAAAACATACAAAACCTTAAATAGCAGTAGGGGGTTTACCTCTCCCAAAAAAAAACAAAAGGGACATTGCTCCATCGCGATCTCACGAGGGAGTGATGGTCACAATTGAGCAACGGTCACATGACCCTCGTCGCCATGCTCGTTCAGCGCATTTGACTGATCCAGCATGGCAAGCAAGGGCGGCATATGTCGTTTCTTTTCTAAAAGAGGGGGGCATGTCGTGTCAAAACTTGGACTAGCGGGTATGCTAGAGTAATAGTTTGCGCAATATAGGCATCCGAGATATTTCACCCAAATCAATCTACGCCGTCATGGCCCAGTTATCATCCAAATTTAGCGTTAACTTAAAGGGGGTCCCGAAATTAATGAAGTTGATTATAAGATCAAACTACATATTTGAGCAGGAAAATAATGAGCAAGCCCTACAAGTGAAGACAAATGAACTGTTAGGTTCAACTAATGCATAAAACATAGTTCACGCTTGAAATAGCCATTTCGACAAATTTCTCTGACTGATCGTCCGTTTCATTAGTTTTACGGGATGTTGAAACGTAGTTGTCATGTTTGTCAAACTCGACCAAATAAATATCACCATGCCACGTTGCATATGCGCTGGTGATAATTCACTCACAACTAAGCGCATGTTTTGAATTTCAAAATTCAGAAATAAAAAAATTTCATGACACGTGTAATTAAAGAACATCTTCATTGCACATAACAAAAAGAAGAAATTGTTGAAGATTTGCACAGATCTCCTACTAATTAGTCAAGGATAAATGCAATGTAAACCAAATCATCAATGTTTTAAGACGTTAGCCAGAGAACGAAGAGGCCAGGCTTAAGATCAAATATTTAGTGATTTTTTCAGGGAGAAAGTTCCCAAAGTCATAAACTCGTCATAAAGTAGAAGACAAGCTCTCGTGGTACACAACCACCTCAGACAGCCTATGTTACAGCCAACACCACTTGATTGCCTTTCATTCATGACTAATGACTCATTTTTGGAACCCAACAATAGTTTTCTAACTAGGTTTTAGGATGGTCTACAACCATGTCTTTTAACTACGCCTAGGGTCCCCACATGAATTGTTTCCTGAAAACGGCAATAGATGAAGCTCATCGCCGTCTTCTTTAGATTAATCCACGTGGAGAGTTCAAAATTGGCATGGAAAACCATGCTTCGGCAATGAAGTCCATGCGACCCCACACCTATGTCGATGTCACCATTCCATCAATGGTGTCAAAGTCTCCGCGCTGTCCGCATGTCGTAAAAAGATAACACATCATCGTGCGCTAATATGCTTTCTCATAAGACACGTCAACTAAACATATATCATCAAACTGGCTGGCAAATATGATCACCGAATGATTTTGACAAGTACTATCATGCAAAACACCATTACCAACATGCCCCCCTCACACCATACCAACTCAACCCCCTTCCCACGTCAGGGGGGCGACGCCAATTCAACCCAAGCTAAAATCGTCATTGACCATAGAGGATCTTGAAAACTTCTAGTAAGGCGATCTTGAGTTACAAAACGCTGCTACAACTGAAGAGATGTAGCCAATCCAAGGTTATTCCTCCATGCTCTAGTCATCCCTCACATGGGGAGGTCACAAAACAAACTTTTGTGCATGCTGGACATTAAAACCTTAAGGAAAACGTGTTCTCATGCACAAGGGCACAGAAATTCACTAATCGTAATTGTGTGCAGTTACTATGCCTTCGCGTGCGAGACAACTTTCATAGAAATAGCATTTTTTTCCACCACGTGGAGCTTTTAGACGTGGTGGACACGTGCGAAATGTGTGGAAGATTTGCTACAAACCAATAATTGGTAAGAGCACCCATAATTTGATTATCATGTTTTGGTGTAAAAGAAGCAATCAATAGATTCCAACAATTCCTTCTCACGACCTTACATCTCGAGCAATAATTTGTCCACAACCTTCATGCGTTGTTAAGAATCCTCTTGTAATTCAGGTATAGGGGGTTTACCAGTAACGTATAGAGGAATGTGGATGGTTCATACGGATGACATGCAAAGTAAAAAATAATTAGAGGAATTGATACGAATCAATAAATTTTATTTAGGATTAGTTTTACTTTAATAATCAGTTCCCAACATGTCCTAAGCATGTACACAGTAGCAAGAGACACCTTGTTGAGGCTTGGACACTCGAGCCGAGCGACATGTGCGTTGACGCATCATAACTCGAGGTATGGTTAATTAGGCCACATTTATAAATAATTCCATGTATGTATACTACACAAGTAATTAATCTAATTCTACAAAATTTATTGTTGTTTAGACACTTGTTACATCATTGGTTTCTCAATGAAAAAATGGAATGATTTTTGGGGGAAGAATGAGAGAGGGATACTTTATTGGGACACGAGGGGGGAGGAGAAGGGAAGGGTATAAGGGGATAGTATGAGGAAGTTAACATTTTTCTAGCAATGGAGTCACTGTTAATGTACACTATTGTAGTGTTAAAGATTCCTTAATTGTAGAGGAAACTTGTGTCAGATTCTTTTCACGCTTTATACATATTTTGAAAGCAATAACTACCACCAGCTATTTCATTTACGACCTTATTTGTATAGGTGTTTCCCTTAACTTGATTTAATAGATATATTGTGAAGATTACGTAGAGGGGACAGAAAGATGAATCTGGGGGAATATGGATAATAATAAATGTACAGGGAGTGTATAAGAAAATGTGAATCTGGATAATACAGGTGTATGTTACACTATTCATAGTTATACGTATTTGTTTTCTACACGCAACGAGGGAGTATGCAATCTAAAGGAGGGGGGATGGAGAAGGGAAGTGTATGAGGGGATTGAATGATAAATTTTACATTTGAGTGGCAATGGACCTTCTATTAAAATACACTAATGTATGGGAAAGAATTTGTCTTTGTAAATCTTACATGTATTGGGCAAAAGCGAGAGAGTGGTGGGGCAGGGGAGGGGGTGAAACATGAAAATCATATAAGGAACATGAAATTTCAATTGTAACAATCCTTCATACACATGCCTCATACACTTTTAATCCCCTCCCTCACCCCCCTCTCCCCCCCTCCCTTATGAAGCAGAAAGTATTGGAATGTTGTGTATGAGAGAGTGAGAAATCGTTTTCATGAAGACTACATGCATGAATACACTCGTGTACACAAGGGAAAAAGGTCCCAGAATTGTTATTGGAGGGTTTATCAAAGAATTTGCAGTTAAACATGAGTAATTTTTTCAGGAATAATACATGAGAAAATACACAAGTTCACACAAAGAACTCATTCATTTAAAAATGCTAGTCATCAAATGCAAACATGTCCTACTTTCACTTGATTTCAATTATGGAATGAAACACATCTTCAAACACACGATTCAATATATTTATGTCTATTGGAAAGACCCCTCTCCCATCTCCCCTTCAAGTGGAAAGTGTATGATTAGTTTGTATGAGAGAGTGGACAGAAATTATTGTGAAAAATACATGTAAAATAAAGCTTCTGTACAGAGAGGATCAAATTTTTACAATTGGTACAAAACAATATATGGAAATCGTACGCGAGAAATGATTGATGTATAGAAAATACATTTCATGAAATTGTGGTTTCTCAAATACAAAAGTTTAATGTTTTCAAAAGCATCACTTTCTAGTGATACACACCTTCATACATATGGCTTATACATTTATGTCGTCTGGACCCCTTACCTTTGCGTCCTTCCTTGAGTTAAAATTGTACGAGGGGAGTGTATGCGAAAGTTAAAAATGTCAATATGAAGAAACATGGAGAAATATACTTGTGTACACAAAAGAGAAAAGTCATAGGATTTTATGAGGAGTGTGTATGGGAGGTTACAATGTGAAATACATTTACTCTTCATGAGATAGTACACTAGTTTACACATAGAACACATCTACTGAGGTTGATGGGTTATGAAGCCTGTAAGATTAATATAACAACTCGTCTTCACTTGTTCAGGGGCGCAGTTCTTGTAACACATACCTTGTAAAAATTTATATTTTGGAACCAGTTATCTCCCGTACCCCCTCTCCCTCTCAAGTGGAAAGTGTATGAGGGTAATGTATGATAGACTGAACAAAGACAGGTATCAATAATTCTTGTCAAAATACACTTACGTATCGACAACATAACGATTCTATGGTTGTCAAAAAGAAATGAATGGTGATTTCATGTGACAAAACTTTGGTGACATTGAGGTGACATTTCATGGAAATGTTGGGTTCCCACATACACTAGTGCACTATTTACACAAAAACTACTTGTTAAGTGATCCAGTCCTTCAGACATGTACCTCATATACTTATGTCTTTTGAAAACCCTCACTCCCCCCTTCCCGGTTAAGTGCAAAGTGTATGAGGTGAGTGTATGTGAGAATAAACAAACATGAATATTTAAAATACATGTACATTTAGACTTTTCTGGATAGAGGAAAAACCTCGTACATGTGATTTCACATCATGTTAAAAACGTTTTACTTCATGTATGTAGTGAATTGTGTCATGATACACACCCTCTCACACTAACCTTATGCACTTTTGTACATGGAATATACTCTACGTCCTCCTTTGTCTGATTTGACTTATACAACATGCAGAATCTTCTATGTAAAATTCAACTTCATATAGTAGCATTAATAACATGAACATGTGTTGATTTAAAGGAGGTTCATAGGAATTTTTTTCTTCTTTACATAGGACCTCAATAATGCCATTGAACCTTTTGTGAAGAATGAAAAACCATGTAGATGAGTGCATAGAAGCTTCTTGGATACTTTAAATACATGACGTCTCATGTGTACTACTGTGCTGAAATGTGGCTTCTACCACTTTTTTTCCTTGAAACCGACATTATGATCTTCTCTCTCTCTCTCTCTCTCTCTCTCTATCTCTCTCTCCCTCCCTCTCTATCTCTCTCTCTCTCTCTCTCTCTCTCTNAAACCATGTAGATGAGTGCATAGAAGCTTCTTGGATACTTTAAATACATGACGTCTCATGTGTACTACTGTGCTGAAATGTGGCTTCTACCACTTTTTTTCCTTGAAACCGACATTATGATCTTCTCTCTCTCTCTCTCTCTCTCTCTCTATCTCTCTCTCCCTCCCTCTCTATCTCTCTCTCTCTCTCTCTCTCTCTCTATGTGTATGTGTGTGTCTCATCTCCCTCTCTCTCTCTCTCCGTCTCTTTTTTTCTCTCTCTCTATCTCTATCTCATATCTCTCTCTCTCTCTCTGTCTCTCTCATGGGTGATGGTCAAATTGTTGGTGATGCAACACGTGACTTGCTGTAAAAACACCAATCTACTCCAATACGTGAGGTAATTTCTTCAATATACATGTGAAATCCAAAGCATGAGAAAGGATACTCAAAATCTTAAGAACAATAAAATAAATTAATTTTTTTGCATACAAAATAGGTCATGTTGCATTTAACTTTTTGTTTGACAGTTTTTCACCCTTTTCCATATAAATCATTTTAGCAAAATGTTTGAAGTCTCAACATTTCCAATGGTCTCATAGACAAACATCTCTTTCTTTGTGTCTTACAAGTATTTTGCAGAAAACCACAATGTTTGTTCACTTATTTCATAAAAGTAATCTCATATAGTATTTCATAATTGTATAAAAATATGGATGTGTATCAATTTGGATTAATGAACCATAATGACCAAGCTCCTACTTATACAAAAAAACAAGTCTTGGTGTTTTAACAATTTTAATTTAGAGTTTGAGAAGAAATTTATCACATTCAAGATGTTGACTAGATGACATTGAAAAAAATACAAAAATGAGGGGGGAGAGATAGATAGAGATAAAGAGAGATGGAAACTCTCTCTATCTCTCTCTCGCTATCTCTCTCTCTATCTCTCTCTCTCTCTCTCTATTTCTCTCTCACTATATATATGTTTCTCTCTCTCTCTCTCTCTCTCTCTCTCTCTCTCTCTCTCTATCTCTCTCTCGCTATCTCTCTCTCTATCTCTCTCTCTCTCTCTCTATTTCTCTCTCACTATATATATGTTTCTCTCTCTCTCTCTCTCTCTCTCTCTCTCTCTCTCTCTCCATATCTCTCCCTCCCTCTCTCTCTCTCTCTCTAGAGATTTTCTTGGGCTGCTCAATCAAGATCCTTCATTTAAAAAACATTTCCAGTTACTAATGCTTTTCATTTGCTGGTCTCCCTCTATCCATCTGTTTTCTCACAATGTATGGGACCTTGTGGATGGTTGAGATGCACAAAAGACATATGTAAGGTTGTCACCCAATATTAAAGTTATTGCTTACCCGTCTAGCACAAGAACCATCTCGTACCAATTGTTACACCGAGCCAATCATAGATGAATAATTGAAATATGTTGTAGAGCTAGAGATAGTTTTAGGGGTACTTTCCTAGGGTACTTTCCTCATTTGAAACTAACAAGAAGTGTACTTTCATGAAAAGTGTCATAATTTTCAATGATACATACGTATCATTGAAAATTAGTGAGTGTGTAAGATCATACATACGTATGATCTTACACACTCTTGCCGAAATTATGTGTAATACTGCATCATGGTAGACTGATTCAAGAGATTCCACAAAGGAGCAAGAGGTTTATGCATATCAAGGTGCGTGTTTGTGTCTTTTTAGTGCCACCTTCAATTCAACCAAAAAGCATCAATAAACACATATGTTCATCGATTGTTCCATTGACACCTGAAAAAAAGTGGTTGGACCTATGAGAATTTTCACAAGTGAAACACTCGTGGTATAAGGAGCTAGCCAACATGTCCATGTAAAATCAATGCTGAACCTAGACGTCGGTTCATGCTGTTCTATCTAAATTAAAAAATGAATTATCACATGTTGGGCATGAAAGAAATGCTTAAAAGAATCTCGTTAACGGCCAAAAGGATGACTTCATTTTTTTTCACTCTATATTTCTGACATGGCCAAACGCTTTGTTTTGTTACAATTGTATCCTTGAATATTTTCTCTTATTAATTATGATGTGATATTGTACAATATTTATTGCATGAAACAAATCATGTTCAACATGGCTATAGTGTACAAAAAGATTAATGTTTTTGACATATTAGAATTGTTGAAGAAAAAAGAGCATTGTTGTATCTTGTCTTTGGCAAGAAATGTGAAGGTGAAGTAAAGTGGGTTATCAACGTGGTGCACTTCCAAACATGGTCATGAGAATAAGGGAATCGAAAACAAATTCCACAAATGAAAATTGCCAAAGAATCTTGTTCAACGTTGTAACTTAAGATATCACTTCAAGGGAAAGTTATATTCTAGGGCGAAATAGCCAGGATATCCATCATCCCGAATCGCGGACCCTCCCATATCCACGAGTCGAAATATATGTCCCCCATATCAAGCACTTAAAAAAATAAGAATGACGTATTTGGCTCCCTCACCATGCTCGATCATCGACATGCGTCGCTGATCGAGCATGGCGAGGAGGTTCATGTGACCGTCGCTCGATCTTGACGCTCGCTCCCTCGCAAGATCACGATCGAGCGATGACCTGTTTTTCCGATTTTCGTTTTCGACGCGCAAACCCCCTATTGTGATTTAGGGTTTTCTATGTTTTGCGCGGGCAGAGCCTGCACAAAACATAAAACCCTTCATCATAATAGGGCGTTTGCGCGTCGAAAAAGATAATAAAAAAAGAGGGCATCGCTCGATCGCGATTGAGCGAAAATGCAAATTTCAAATTTTTGTTCTTTTTCATGGCACACAAAACACCTTAGGTTTGCGAGAACAACACCTTCAAACCCAACCCCGAATTACATTCCGGGTTGAGGATTTTAGTTTTTGCGCGTGCCCATCTGCTCGGCCCCGCGGTAGCTTGGCCCAGCAGATTCCCTTTCAACGCATGGGATGTCTCGGACCCCTCATGCAAATCCCACACATACCCCTCCCTCGAACAATCACAAACACCTCAAACGTGGGATTTGTGATAGTTTAAGGGGCATGATGACATCATCAATCCAACGCTGTATTTCATGCAACGACGATATGTTGTTCACGCGCTTTTTTTTATGTCGTTGTTTTTCTTTGACTGGTGAATGTTTCAGTGTAAAGTTCAGATCAGCTGGCTATGGGGTTGTTTAAGAGCGATGTGTGGATATGGGGGATCTATCAGGAAATCGATGGGTATATGGTCATTCCCCCGTATATTCTATCTATAGAAAAAAAATTGATTTGATGAAAAATCTAAGAATATTCAAGTACATTTATGCTATTTTAGTAGTAAAAAAGGTAATAAATATGAAGAAGCATTAGAGTAAAGTCACTCTGTGGAAATGAGACAAATTTGACATTTCTACTTTGAAGTAGTCTTCGATGAAATTCATGGGAACTATAACACACAAATATGCAAGAATGAAAACATTTATGAGACATATTTGGCCTCTTTGTCACTCTAGTTAAGCAATGTTTGAGATGATACATTGTGAGGGTTGCTTCTAAGAAAATCAGAAGTTGAGAGTTTCAAGAATACAAAGGCAAGTCCTAATAAAACTCCAATAGCATTAAGATTTCAAAAGAGAAGTATCAAAATTGTGAAACGGTTTGTTTTATTTGTAGAGACGCTTATATTAATTAGTTCAAATTTGATTTGAAAATTAAAATTCAAGGCAGCTAGCCAAAATTCCCTTGCACAAATGATGCAACAATCTTGAGGTCAAAGTGTTATGGATCATCAAGTAGTGGATACAAATACATACTCATGGAATTGAGAGACACGTGTATTTCAAGGATGTAGCACTCCTTTGTAGTAATAATGTTTTGTTGTGTTGTCATACATACTTCAATGAAATATGATATAAACTTTGATGTATTTTTTACATCCCATAATTTGTTTGGGTTCCTCGTTGATCTACAAAATTGCGCAACCCTCCCATTTCCCGAAATGATTTTTATTATTCCTCTTTGGTTAATTCCAGGAATGACTTGGACATAATTCATTCTCCATATCCTCACCCACTTCCATAGGTGGCGGTAGATGCATGTGCATTTAATAAAATCGGTCGCTTGAGTCCCAGTTTTCAACCAGCTGATGTGGAACACAGAATAGATACCAAATTTGTCAAGAGATTGCCATAGTTTCTAGTTTATTCTTCTTGGCTAATCAATTAACTCATTGCAAGTGGCAGGGTCTCATATCAAAGGTAAATGATATCTTTATATCAAATGAAGCCTATTGGTAAGCTACTGGATCTCTGAAAAAGTATAAAAAATCATGTAGTTATGCACAAACATCTTGAAATGGATTTTTTTACTGTCAGGAACTAGTTGAACACCATTAGAATGACATGCAGTCCCTCTATAATGATATTCAAATAATTCAGGAATTCCATATAGACTTGCAATCATGCTTCTATTGTTACACATACTAGTTCAAAAAGTCTAGGAGATTTTGTTCACCTTGACTTATGGCACATGTTGCACGTTTTTTGGAGGTTTGTTTATGTTGGTTTGCATCTTATACCATCAGTAGACCTCCATGAGCACTCAATGTGCAGTTTATTTGCCTAAGTGTTTTTGTGATTCAATTTTGGCCATAGAAATTGTGAAATAGCTTCAAAAATACCTCATATTTTGGTTGTACGGTAATATTGCAAGTGAAGTATTGTTCTAAGAATGGTACCTAGAACCAAAGCTTCATCTGGACCTACCCGTTCAACTCCTTATATTCCCTTATCATCCAACTTTGTGAGGTGTGTGTCTAGTTTGACAAGAAGGGAACTAAAGTCATCCATCATATTCAAACCAATGACTTAGAAAATTGATTGAAATTTTTTTTTCTTGTAGGAGTTTTATTTCATCTTGAACGTTTGGCTTGATAAAATCCATCTAAAAAGTTTGGAAATGGCTTAGATATGACAAAGACTTGGGGTATTTTAATGCGCGGAGAACGATGCGGAAAATGCATTGGCGGTGTTTAAGAAAGCAACACCAGATCTTTAACACTCACAAAATTGCAGACATCTCTTTGTCATGCACCGCACATGCTTCTACGGTTGCACTTGACCAATTCCTCTCCACCGTTGTTTTCTTGGAAGAGAATAACAACAAGTACTCAACAGAGTGAGGTGGCTATGATGTAGTCTACAGTTTCATGTGCTAAATGTAACAATGGCCTTGGGATTAAAGAGTTTCCAAAGATGTTGAACTCTCCTGATTTACTACCTCCACTTCTTCATTAGGTTCTTTTTTTATTTCCATGAGAGAAAGCTGCTTGCACTTTGGCATAATAAAAAAGGAATTTCTAGAAGTAGTTGTAGAATCCCAGAAACAAATCAATATTCTTCAACATTGGTGGATGCCATCCAATCATTGAGTAACTCTTCTTTCTTTTAGTCCATAGTTATCAGTTCAATGGTAAAAATTTAGAAAAAAACATTCAAACGACAACAAAAATTACTCTTTGTGAGTCTTACGAAGAACTTATCCATCCATCAAACCTCAAGGAAACTTTTTAGATGCAAACCTGGTTAGATGGTTTTAAGATGTCCATCTTGTTTTTTTGGCGTGTGGCTAAACACCTAGATTTCATTCAGATTCATGCCACCATGTGGTTAATATACAAATGAAACAATATTTTCCACTGCCATCATAAATTTTATAATGAATTTTGTTGAGCCTAAAAACTTTAACCATGAAATTTAAGCACCCATAGAATGTGTTGGTTATTTTCTTCTCAATCACCTTATCAAAGTCTTATATATGGTGATAGTTGCTCCATGGGTTGGTTTTGGTAAAATCTTTCACGTCGAAGTCGGTAGAAAATATGTCAGCTTGCAAAAGAGGGTAGCATTTCTTATGTTAACGACGTTAAATTCTTATATTCCACGCACATTTTCATTTCATTAAATTTTATTATTGGCAAAAATAAAATTGGTTTTTATGGTTATCTCAATGGCCCATTAATCTATATGAAAGCACCTCACCAAGTTGTTCATCCATCTAGATCAGTTTGTGATCTTTTATTCACTAAGACCCCTTAACTTTGGTCTCATGTTTTGAAGCAAGCGTATCATATGGTTAACATCGGAAAAAGGCAAATTTAAGGGTATTTAACCAAGGAAACCCCCTTCAGGCCTTGCGACTCTTTGTGTAAACTCCTCCAAAGATGCTGCACAACTTGTTTATTTGGAGTAAAATACAACACTTGAGTTTTTCACTTTTAATGCGGCTATGTTGCTCGCTTCTTGTTGCTCTACATGGATTTTCTAGGACTAATCTTCAAAATTCAAGTCCTGCTTAGCCATGTTCAATGATAATGAAAATTTTCAAAGAGTTGTGAGCCCGAAATGATCCATCAATGAAAATAAGGGCTTAATAGCTTGGATACCCTCATCACTCAAACTATGATGCTGGCATACCCGTGATTCCAAATATTGAAATGACATATCCACCTATTAAAAAAAGACAAGGTATTCGACCCTCGCTCACCATGCTCGATTAGCAACATGCTTCGCTCATCAAGAATGGCAACAAGGGTTATGTGAACGTCGCTCGATTGCGATCTTGACCCCCTCGCGAGATCATGATGGAGCGATGACCCTTTTGTTTTTGTGTTTTTTACACAAAACTCCTTATTACGATGTCGGGTTTTGTATGTTTTGCGCGGGCAAAGCGCAAAACATAAAACCCTGCATCATACTAGGGGTTTGTGCATAAAAAAAGGGCCATCGCTCCATTGCGATCTAGCGTAAACGAACCTTTTAAAATTTTGACTCTTTTTTCATGGCACACAAACCAACCCTGGTTTGCGGAAAAAATACTTTCGAACCCAACCCCTCTTTACATTCGGGGTTGAGGGTTTTATTTTTTGCATGGGCATCTACTAGGCCCCACGGTAGCGGGGCCTAGCAGATTCCCTTTCAATGCATAGGGTTTCATGGACCCCCCACGCAAACCCCACACAAACCCCTTCCTGGAACAATGACAAACGCCTAAAAAAGGGTTTGTCATTGTTTGAGGAGCATGATGATGTCATCATTCCGACTCTACATTCCATGCAGCGACGGCATAGTTTTTTTGGACACGTCGTTTCTTTTTTTTTGACCTGTAGATATTGTTATTTTAATTTTGTCTTTTCTGGGCATGCCGTGTATGATTTGGGAGGTGCGGTCATGCTAGCGTAAAGTTTGGACATGGTGGGTATCTAGTCGCCCGGTCCATGAAATAGTGAGCCGGTTTCTCTGCCTCAGGCCTGCCGTTTGTGTTAGATTTGTTTCTTTTTTGCATTCGCCACACTAGCTCGCAAGCTCCTCGGAACGCCAGGTCAGCTCGCCGACCAGACTTTTGCTTCGCTCTGTTCTGAGAGCGGCTGCCGCTGTCGCTGTCAAATGGGTGGTGTACCCCGACAGCGGCGCTGTCAGCTGACAACCTGACGTAGGCCCAGCTTCGCCGCTGTCATTTCACAGCCCGACATTTACGGGCTTTTTGCTGACGTGGCACAGTTCATCCACGTGTACACGAAAAGTCGACAGCGGAAATGCGAAGAGAACGCATGCCTGTGCCGCTGTCGCGTTCGAAGACTTTTGATAGGCGTTTCAAAATTGAATATGCTATAAAAACCAAATATTAATCTACTTCCATCCATTTTCGGTTAATGACGCAGATCCAGGCTTCAATATCGTGAATAATTTCCCGATACGTGATTTGGTCCTGGAAGCAGACAGCGACAGCGCCGTTGTCAAACCTGCTTGGTTTTCAGCCGCTGTGAGGACTTTCACAACTTACGAGTGGAAACCACCTTGACAGCGACAGCGAAGCGTGGTGCAGTTTATGCGTTCCTCGTTTTGTAGTGAAATTCGCTGTGATGACGTGAGTCTTTGTACGGAACGTCCGTGCGCATGCACGTGTGCCTGTTGTTTGCTGATGTAAATTTTGTCGCACAATGAACAGTTGCTTTGACAGCGACAGCAGAAAGCGGCTCTCAGAAGAGAGCGAAGCATTTGCTGCCCGCGCGCTGTCTGCCGTGCTGGATTCCAGCGAGACTGGACCAGGCCCCTCAGCATTCTGCTACTGCCTGGCCGGCACCCACCCCGTTGAAGCATGGCGAGGAAAGCACGCATGCCCAATTCCGGCAAGCATGGCCCACGCCTTCCGATTCCGACACAGCATGGGTTTCGAGAGGAAACTTTTGCAACGAGCGAATATTTCTTCCCAGCCCACTCCTTGTCCTGGCAGTGGACGCTTGGCACTTTTTTTTCCTCCGTCTTAATGTCCTTGGCAGCTGCTGTAGCTGCTGCCATCGCAAGCTGCGCGTCGTTGTTGGGGCACGCTTGTCGTTTAGTGCGCTCCGGCAGCGTATTGGCTCGTCGCACAGCCCTCTCGGGCTTTTGGATGAAGCGGGGCTTTCTCACAGACGAGTCTGCGCGTTCGTGCTCTGTGCACAACGATGCCAACAGCATCAATGGCAAGGGACCCCCTGCATCTCATGATGGCCCAAGGCAAGATGGCTGCAGCACATCCGACACGCTGCCATCAAGAGGGCCATCAGAGGAAGGCGCACGCGACCCTGGCCATGGCGCCCTGACCGTTGCAGTCCTACTCGGCGATTGCAGCGCAGTCTCACGCCTCATACGGACCGGTGCCGTGGGCGTGGACGAACCTGGTCCGAACAGGCATACTGCACTGATGGTGGCTGCCAGCTGTGGGCAGCCTGACATGGTAAAGCTCCTCATTCAGCATGGCGCTGATGTGGAAGCGGAGGACGCGAAAAAGTGGACCCCTTTGACGTTTGCTGTTTCGCAAGGCAACCAAGAAGCTGCCAGGATTCTCCTTCAGAACGGGGCGAGGACCTCCGTTCGAGACTCCGGAGGATTGAGTCTCCTTCACCACAGTGCACACGGACAGTCAGCACCTCTCACCTTCCTACTCATTTCAGCCGGGTTGAATGTGAATGCATGTGGTTCTGATGGTTGGACGCCGCTGATGTTGGCAGCATCCCATGGGGCCCTTGATGTGATGTGTGTGCTGCTCGATGCAGGCGCTCAAGTGGCCGCAAAGAGAGGCAACGGCTGTTCAGCTCTGTACATTGCAGTGGAGTGGGGACAGACGGAGGCGGCAGAGCTATTGCTGGAGAGGGGAGCAGATATCAACGATCGGAATGCTGATGGAAAGACGCTTGTGATGTGTGCTGCTGGCCATAACCACACAACCCTGCTATTGTTTCTGCTGCGCAAGATGGCAGATGCGGAAGAGGGGAAAGGACCTCAGCTTTTGAATGCAAGAACGACCAACGGGAGGCATGCCATTCATTTTGCTGCAGCAGGAGGGGTTCCTGAAGCTGTGCTGCTGCTGTTGGCGGCAGGGGTTGATGTCAACACCAAAGACAAGAGTGGTGTGACGCCACTCATGCTTGGCGTGCAAAGCCACAGCGTAACATCGCTCTTGATCATGAAAGGAGCTGATGTGAGAGTATGTGACAAGGATGGGGACACTGCATTGCACTACGCAGCTATCGATGCGACGCAAGATGTGATCTGGCTGCTGATGAAGAATGGGGGTTCTGCAAAGTTTGCAAACAAAAAAGGGTGTACACCGCTCATGATGGCAGCTTCCATTGGACGGCATGAAGCAGTAGAGGCGTTGCTCATGGGAGATGAGTTGAAGTAATCTTCTTGAGATGGGAGTCTGAGTGTGTAGCAAGAACCAAAGATCAACTAACCTTCTTGAGATGAAGACACTGAATTAGGTCCACTGCCTTGTACATTGCTGCAGAACAAGGGTGTGCTGCCATCGTTCGTTTGCTCCTTTGTTCTGGTGTCAAACATGGATTTTGTGAACAAGGCAAAAGGGACGATACTGATGTATGCTGTGTCCCAGAGTCACTTGCAAGTTGATGCCAGTCTTGGTGGAGCATCTCAAAAGGCATGTGATCGGGATGTACTGTCTACCATTCATGTGACCGCTCTTCTGGGGCAATTGGAGGCTCTTTTGCATCTCCTTAAACATAGTAGGGATGTGGGGTGTGAATGCTGATTTCACACCTCTGCATCAGGCAGCTAGAACGCGTCATTTTGAAGCAGCTTTGTTGGCAAGGGGGGCAAGTACCAACTCCAACAGCATCATGTGGCGCACTCTACTCATATCTGCTTCTGACGGTGGACACGCGAAAACCGTTGGCTTGTTGAAGGAAGGTGTGGATGTGAATGGTGATAACTGGAATGGATGGACTCCCCACATGCATGAAGCATCTGAAGGACATCTTGAGGCATGCTAAAACAACCATCAATTGCTGGCCAGAAACTTCAGTAGCCGTTGCCTTTTAAGCGGTGGTCAATGTATTTGTTCATCGATGTTTCGGGGCTGGCCCTGATTGGTCCAGTCCAGGCCAATCCGAGACAACCGAAGACAGCTGTTCACATGCTTCTAGTTTCAAGAGTTTGACCCGCACCAATGCACATCGCGGCGCAATGGATGCGGACCGCGGTGCTGATGCCGCCGTGACAGGGTCACCTCGGAACCTTGGGTCAACGCCGAATACACTGCATGAGATGAAAAACAACAAAATGAAAATCCATGAACAGTACGATACACCAATGCAGGAACAAGAATGAGGCGTGTTTGAGGTCTTGGGTGCCAATTCGAGCGTCGCATGCGATGCCACGGCGTGGCTGCTTCGATAACCTCTATCGAGAAATGGGGAGGTTTCAAAGATATCTGGGTGCCTCTTTATAAAATTCTAGCGTCACTGTCAAGACAACTATAGAGTTTCAAATGAAAAATAGGATTAATGATAGCTTTGTAGATAAATATAGAATGTCACCGAACCTATGAGAATCTTTGGGAGGTAGAATATCAAAGGTCAAGGCAGTTGGCCAAAATGCACACGACTCATTTGTGTAAGAATCCTGAGGCCGACACACGGTGGGCAATAAACATAGGCAGTGACGAGTTACTAGAGGAGCAGGTGTGACAAAGCATGAGAGCATTTATGTACACACGACACCTTGGAATGGAGCAAGCTTGTCACTTGACAAAAAATAGGTGAAACAAACAATTGAGTGGATGTTGTTGATGTGACTCACTATGAACTCTATGACTCACTATGACCTCACCGGTATGCTGGGACACTCGACGGCTGCGTTGACAGTGTTAGCACCAGTTGGCATGCCCTCATGTGCTCTCTAGTTTTTTTTCTCTTCGGTGACCACATCCCTGGGTCCATTTTCTCAGTGGTGCTATCCTTGCTCTTTAATGACCAAGTTGCGTAGAGCTTCTGTTTCTGCACGTGACGTTTCTTTCTATTTGTCATTCGTACAACCAAAGAGCCCATACGTTTGTCGGGTTTTCCTCTGCTATTGTTTTGGAGCTTGCAGCCGTGTTAGGCTGTTTTCTCCCCGGTTGATTGGAGTTGTGTGCTTAGTTCCGCACACGTGGATGAGACTATGTCTAGACATTTTTTTGTTTGTTGTAACTCACTTCTATTCATCTATGCATATCTTTGCCGTCTTTCCACCAATTGAAGCGTCGTCTGTCACATTGTATCCACCACAGTGTGATCTCTCACATAGAACATTGGTAGGAGGATTCTCTCATTCCCTCAAGAGTAATGGGACTGCGACATCATGGACCCTCTCCCAAATGAATTTCTGGAGGTTGTTGTACTGTATGTCTTATGTCTTACGGATGACTTCTCTAGCTTTCACTAGATCTTTTCCCTTAGCTAGAAAAGCAATGTTGGGTCCACAATCCAGTCTTGGCTTGTCCGGGCTGAGCGTGCTTGCCAGTGTAAGGTGTTAGCATTCTTCTCTTATTGTGGTGGTGAGTTCATGCGTTCCACGGCTTGCTTCCTTCAGTCTCAATGTGTGCATCTGGAACTCCCTGTTCGATTTACAAGACAACAGAACGGAGTGTCGGAATTGGAACTGCACTCTCGTTGATGATGTCTGCACCCATCTTGTCTAGTCTGGCCTCCCTCCATTGTTTGCCTTTGAGGCCATGTCCTACATGTCGTGGGTATGGAATCGTATTCTCCATGGTCCGCTGCCTCGTCATGTGACGCCGTTCGAATGATGGTAGGATCATCATGCTAACCTTCTCCTCCCTGGTGTCTGGGGTTACATCACATACGTTTGCCTCTCTAAGGACTAACGCGATGGTTAGGTGTCTCCTCGTAGTCGGCTCTGCCCCTTCTGTGGTACCTCCTCTCAGTCCAAGGCCTGGCGTTTTTTTTTACCCCGAGCGTGGTCGGGTTGTCGAGTCTCATGAGGCTCTCTTCTTTGATAGCACCTTCTCTCGCGACATTGCTCATTTTGTCCCTTTGCTTGCGCCCTTCTCTCTTCTAGAGGGAGGTGGTTTCTGAGGAGTGCCCTTTGATAGTGGTTGCACTCTGTATCCTAAATTTGCGTCGTTGCCTGTCACGTCTGTGTCGTTTTCCACGTCATCTCCAGTCACGTCTATGTCTTCGTCTGTGTCATCTCTTGTCATGACTGCGTCACGGCCTGCGTCATCTCCTGTCAGGTCGGCGTTGTTGTCCGCTTCCTCTCCTGTCGTGTCAACGTCATCGCCTACGTCCTCTCCTATTGCGGTTGTTCCATTGCGTGCATCATCCCTTGCCGCACTTGCATTGTCTCCTATAGGATCATTGCATGTGTCACCGATTTTGGTCCCACTAGCAACACACTCTGTCGCACCCTCGTAGTCCCCCATCTTGTCGCCGTTTGTTTGCGCACCAGGCAGCTGTTTGAGACCGTTGCAGTCTGCACCTCACTATGCCCCGCCTGCCAGTCGTACAGTCTTGGCTGGTCCCTCTGGGCCGGCGCAGTCAGTCCATCTAGTTCACAGTGGTGTCGCTGACCCCACACAACCTACTCCTGTCTTTCCTCTTGACGCTCTTGGCCTGGCGGCGGCTGTGGTGCAGCCGATCACCTCGTTTGGATATTCTCTAATTTCTGATGAGTTCCACCAAGCCATTGCGACAGCTAGGTGTACTCGCCTTCCGCCATATTCCTCAGTCGCTACTGCACTCATTGCAAACGGCACCACAAGATGTGTGCCTGAACCAAACATAGTGCAATAAGCAGGCTCCATTACAGACGCAATACTCTGGGAGCAAGCTATGTTCGAGGAACTCTCTTTGATCGAGGAGCATGGGGTTAATGAGAAGGTGAAGGTCCCGCCTTGTTGTAAGGCCATATCAGCTCGCTACGTGTTTCAAAGGAAAGAGGAGCCTAATGGCTCTCTGGAACAGTACAAGTCTCGTCTCACAGCCAAGAGATTATCCCAAGTGCCGGGTGTGGACTTTGATGCAACTTTTGCCCCTGTTGGCAAGTATACCAAGACAGCAGCCTTGTTGAGTAAGGTGGCACAGTATGATTGGGAGCTCCACCAGATGGACATGAATAATTCCTTCTCGTATGGAAATCTCGAGAAACATGTCCATCTCGTCCACCCTCCAGGGTTCAAGGATGACACAAATATGGTATGGTGCCTCTGGAAGGCCTTGTATGGCCTGAAGCAATCTCTACGTTGTCACAGGATTACATAGCACAGAGCTTGACTGAGACTGAGTATGTTGTGCTGGGGGCTGGTTGTGCCGTCTCATTCAGCAGTTGCACAAGTCCATCCGCTGCATCACCATCCGCTGCGACAATGAGAGCACATGTTGCATAGCAGAGTATGATGGCATGTGTCACACACGTACAAAGCACATCAACATTGAGCATCACTTTGTACGCAAGTATGTTTCATGTGGCAATGTATCTATCGTGGGTGTCGACACTCGGTAGCAACATATAGACTTCCTCACAAAAGCTGTAATTTCAAGTTTGCGGTGTGTAATGTTGGGCCTTCTACTTATGCTTCTGCTCGTCCATGATTCGTTCCCTGCTCTTCGTGATTCCTCTTTCCGTCCAGAGTTCTTGTGTGGCCCCGTCTTATGCCCCTTGCTGTGTGCTGCCGTTGCCATCGTTTTGTGATCCTTGCTTGCTTGTGGTGACTGACGTCTGCGGATCCTGGGGGAGTGTTGGTGTGTCAGTCACGGTGACCTTTGGACTTGTTGCCAAAGTTCGCCTATATGCTAGGACACTTGTTAGCTACTTTGACAGCATCAGTAAAAGCTGGCGCGCCCTCGCGTGCTCAGCAGAGTTTTCTCGGTGACCACCTCCCGGGCTCCATTTGCTTAGTGGCGCTCTCCTTGCTAATTCATGATCCAATTGCATACATATTCTGTTTCTGTACTTGGTGCTTCTTTCGGTTTGTCACATGGGAAATCGAGGAGCCCGTACACCCGTCGGGCTCTCTTCTGCGGTTGTTTTAGATCCTTCAACCAGGTTAGTGTATTTTCTGACCGGTTGGTTGGACTTGTGCGCTTAGCTTCGCCCATGTGGGTGATACTTTATCCACACACTTCTCAGTTTGTTTTTGTTACTGTACTTCTATTCATTTATGCATATCTTTGCCGCCTCTCCACCAATTCAAGCCTCGTCTTTCACGTTGTGTTCACCACATTGTGATCTCTCATAAAAGACGTGGCTAGGAGAGTTCTCTCATTCCCTCATATAGCTGCTGGTTGACTGGGACACCAATGCAAGGAAATTGAAGTCCGAAGAGCACCCTGGGATTGAACCAGACGAATGTTGTTTGATGGAGATCAAGACCGGTCTCATTTTTTGGCTGAACTCCCAAGTCACCCAATTTTCGGCCGAAACGCTTCGAGAAGCCACAATCCTAGGATTATTCCTACGTGGTCCCCATTTGAAAACATATCACAAACTCGCCCACATTTTTTCTATTATTTTTCTAGCTTGCCTCCATTTCTCAACTTATCGCTATGCTGCCCCTATTAATCTGATGAAAGTTAAAGGCTGAGGGTTTAGGGATTTCAATGTCGTCGAGGGCTTTGGAGTATGTCATTACCCGTACAGTACGATATCACTACATGAACGGAATGAAACCTTGAAGCTGCAGTAGATTTGTACCATGATATGAAACTGTGAGAGTTAGGTGTGCATGGTGGGTTGGTTCTTGCAAACCCAATCTGTTTGGAATTTGTTTTTGATACAGAATGTTGGGCAAGCCCTTGCCGAGTCATGGGCCAGCCAACGTTCCTGACCCATGGCAGCCATGGATCTGGTCTGAGCCACTGAGTTCCTGGTGCCTTGCACTCTGGTTATCCTACATGAAGTTTATTCATTTCATCTTCAGGATGCCCCCCTTTTCTATGATTAATGACACATGGCCACACACAATTATCTCTACAGTGCCCCTCTTTTGAAGAGTACTGTTCACAAGATTCAGTCAATCCATATGTATCTTGCCCTTCTTATCTTGAGACTTGGAGTATGTCTTGAGCATATCATGTGCAGACTACCAACTTTATCTAACATTTTCTCATATAATATACGCATAACCTGTCCAATTTTCCCAAGCGTTCCTTATGTGAAGGAATTATGTTTCTTGTAATAATATGGAAAGTTAACCCTTATTTTCAGGGTTACATGTAATGATACCCTGTGAGTTGTGGATATCTTGCCCCACCTCTTAGTGCTTGAAGTCACATGAACCATGTTAAGTATTTGTTCACCTTTCAATGAGTTGGTGCAACCTGAGAAGAGAATTCATACACCTCTGATTGGGCTTGTTATCCATTGGACTTTCTATCCATGTACAGAGGTGTAGAGGACTTCCTGTATGTGGACATGATGTCACGTTCTCATGTTGATAACCTGTAATCCCCAATCAATTGCAAACAATATGGTCTTTCATACATTCCCATGGTATTTTTCAAATACAACGACAAGTTATCAAGGCTCTTTGTACGTTTCTCATAGGGAAGGTATACATAAGTTGGAAACGATGAAAACATCCTATAGGATCATTGGAGAAAGTCACGGCATTCACCTTCAAAATTAGTACGATGGAGATAGATCACACCTAGCAATCCACATTTGCACATACACTTGCAAATTGTACACCCACCGGACAACATTACATGCTACGCACAGACATGCACCTCCACACTCCTTTGCATCATATAACATGTCATCTTCTTGGCCACATGTTATCTGGCCATTCTCTGCAACATTTCAGTTCACGTGGCCACATGTTATCTGGCCATCTTCTGGCTTCTGCACTCTCAGCCGTTGCAACCAATATCTCCCCCTCATCGAAACACCAGGTCTCCTCCTATGTATACATGTTGCCAAAGGAACCTTCATAGGCACGAGTACAAAAGCCCTGCTAACGTTCATTCAACCATGGAACTCACAAAGCAAAGCATATCTTCAATGCATAGTAAAAAATGTTGCATCACGTAATAATGCAAGGAAAAGGCAAAACAATGACGACGAGCTCAATGCATAGATGCCTGCAAACAGCTTAACAAATGTAAGCTATGCAATGCAAAGTTTGCCCCAGTTTACCTTAATAGTGCATCGTTGTCAGTCACCAAGTCAAGGTCCGGCAGGCCCATCTCTCGCACGAGTTCATGAACCATGGTACACTGACGCCTGAATGCTGCCTCCTCTGCATCATTCCTTGCTCTCCTGGTCTCTTCATCTGGGCCATAGTCTTCGTCAGAGGTCTCCGAGTCAGTCCACGCACTGCTCTGTTCATCCACAGGAGTTGGCCTTGCCAACAGGACCACATCCAAGTTAGCCTCCTTTCCCACACACTCCTCTTCATACTCCTCTTCCTCATTTTCTCCTGCATAACCCTCTCCTGATAAAAACTGTGAGGCTTGGTCGAGCTTTCTAATGCAACATGAAGCAATGAAAACGGTTGAGATTTGAGTATGCTTCCTTCAGTTCTGTGTGGTGCAACAGTTTTGGCAGAAAAAAACTAAGTCCCTAGAGCAAACAGGTAAGAGAGGGGGGGAGCAAAGAACAATAGACCTTCCTTTCTCGACGCGGTCGGCGAGCGAAGCTTGCCGGCTGGTTTGTTTCACGGAGTGAATGCAAACCCACTTCCTGACTCGTTAAAATCCTGCGAGCATTTTGCGGAGTGCCCCGTCCATCATACGAGTGCACCAAAACTAGCCAAAGATGAACCCAAACAATAGCATGTCCACCTAGGAGCATAAGTGGCACAACAAAACAGGATAAATCCAGCTGTTCCCACAGCACAATGGAAGATGGAAATTCACACTCTGAAAACAGGTTTTCGCGACCGATGAGGGTGGAGGGCATGGGATCATGTCGAGGGAGGTCACGTGACTTGAGAGCGATGCCATGAGATATCTGCTCAATGGCTGGTGGTCTCAGCGCGTGTCCCCACTGATCTCAGGATCACAATGCCCTGCGCACCCAAGGACACACATGTAGGGGGAATATGACACATGGATGAACAGTCTAGGCCTGGTGCAGCTCACCATCCACTGGGTCTACTTCACTCCCGGCTTCAACGTTTGCTGCAGGGACAGAAGTTCCAGTAGCTGTGCTAGCAAGGACTGGTGCTGGGACCCCAGCTACCGCTGCTTCCACGTCACCCCCAGCCATGATATACTCCGTTGCGATTTCAGTGGCAGGGACTACGACAAGTTACCACGCAAGCAGCTCAGCAGCTCGTCCGGCAGCCATCTGTGATGGTGTAGGGATGGGAGGATTGGTGCAGCGGTGTTTTGGATGACCCTTCTGGCTGCACTTACCACAGACGTGGTTCGCAAGCAGCAGGTCGCCTCGCCGCTTCTGCGTACCTTGTTGTTTCCCCACTGCACGGTCCTCCCGTGCCTGCTGCCCTGGTCCAGGTGCCTCACCCTCACAGTCTGGTTCTGGCGGTGCCGGCTTCAATGCTTTGAGGCTCACTCATGGCATGGTGTGGTCGTAGCACCAATTCCACGCGGCCACGATATACGCCATGTATTTGTACCCATCCGGCGTGACCCCATACTCCAACAACACCACATAGGCGTGGGCACAAGGGATCCCAAACTCCTGGTAGTGGCTGCAACTACCCTTGAGAATGGCCTCGATGATGCATGTGTTCAGCGATTCGGCGGCGTTACTTGTGATGTGCCCCACAGCACCTGGTGGCCTGTGAAAACGGCTCCAGTTCCTGAGCAGGATGCTGCCCTTTGCAAACACGGCCGAAGACATAGTGGTATGCTCCTCAGTTTGTCTCCATCAGTTCCAAGCAAAGTTTTTCATTCTCTTCTCGCCAGTACGCATTTTCCAGGCGCCAAAAATATCTACTGCGTTCTTTCTATGTATCGCGCAGATGTTCTCCTTGATTCGGGACGCCAAGAATCTCTACCACATTCTTGCTATATGTCACACGAATGCAAACACACCTCCTGAAGTGCCCAGTCCATCCTACGAGTGCACCAAAACTAGCCTTATATGAACCCAAACAGTAGCATGTCCACCTAGGAGCATAAATGGCACAACAAAACAAGATAAATCCAGCTGTGCCCACAGCACAATGGCACATGGAAATTCACGCTCTGAAAACAGGTATTCGCGGCCGATGAGAGTGGAGGGCATGTGATCATGTCGAGGGAGGTCACGCGACTTGAGAGCAATGTCATGAGATATCTGCTCAATGGCTGGTGGTCTCAGCACGTGTCTCCACTGATCTCGGGATCACCATGCCCTACGCACCCAAGAACACACATGTGAAGAGAATATGGCACACAGATTAAGACGCCCCCTTGGCTGAGGGTGCAAGAGGCATGCACCCAGGCTGACACAGCTGGTCAATGAGGGAGGATGATTGGACTGCCTTGGTAAGAAAATATGCAAATTTCTCTGAGCAGCTGATGCCAAACACTTGAATTGCGCCTCCTTCAACTGCCTCGTGCAGAAAGCGGTGTTCTATGCTAACATGCTTTATGCATGGGTGCAAAACTCCATCATTCATTGTGATGCAGCGGACTGCCAATCTATCGCTATGCAGTGGATCGGCATCAACAACAAAACCCAAATCTTCGTTGCATCCAAATAAATTCACATGAGGTTTCCCCAAGCACCATACACTCAGCTTCAGCCACACTTTTTTCCACATACGACTGCCTTCCACTGTGCCACGAGACTGCGGTGTCCACAAGGCAAAACACCCACCCACCCCTGCTGTGTGCTGCTCTGTCACATGCATAGTCACTGCTGCAAACACCATCAAACAGTGATGCTTGTGTTGGAGAGAAAACAAGAGTGATAGTGGTCGTGTCCACCACATAGCGCAACAACTTTATAAGACTCTTTTGATGAGCAGTGCGGGGTTTCTGGGTAGACTAGGTGAGCGTGTTCACTGTGGTGCTGGCCAGGTTGCTCAGCCTACCCAGTGTTTGATGGTGTAGTCTGTGGTCTGTGTCTGGTCCATATGTATTGGTGTTAGCATCAAGGAGGTGTGCACAGACATCTAGACTCATGGGTGTGCACTGTCATGGAAGATACTGTACAAGGTGAGTAGAGCGTGCTGTCAGATGTGCAGTGAACCGTCCTTGATGAAGACAAAGAAAGGGCGTGCATTTCTTTCCCGTGTTATGGTCATTTCCAAGAAGTTACGCCCCTCTCCAAGGTCTGTCACGCGGTCGTGTGCAGCGAGCAGTGCTTTGGGATGGGACACAAGATTGAGAGAGGGAGAGGGAATGAGTAGGCCATCCACATAGACAGTGAGAGAAACAGGTACCTCGCATGTCCAACGCAGGAAAAGGGATGGATCTGACATGATTTGGATGAACCCTCCCTTGTACAGAGTTTGTCTGATCTCCTTATTCTAACACCTTGGTGCTTGCCTCAATCCAAAGAGAGCTTTTAGGAGCAGCCACACTCTGTCTGTTCCATCATCAAAACCTTCAGGCTGTCTGACATACAGTTTTTCCTCAAGTGGCCCATTAAAAAATTCATTTTCACGTCCATTTTATGTACTTCCCAGTCCTCTAGAGCTGCTATCCCCAACAAGACACGACTGCTTGTGTACTTTGCAACAGGAGCATACGTGTCAGTGAATTCCTGGCCAGGAATGTGATGGAACCCTTTTCCCACCAATCTGGCGTTGTATTTCTTCATCATGCCTGCCAAGTTTTTTCTAATTTTTCAAATCCATTTCACATCTATTGCCATGCGCCATGGTGGTAGCGGAACGATTTCAAATACCTTATGCTCCACCAGAGCATTTATTTCATTGACCATGGCTTGTTCCCATTCCTTTGCGTCGGGACGCCCCCTTGCTTCAGCAAGGGTGGTTGGCTCAGTATGTGCATGTGCACCAACCACGTTGTAGAACTGTTTTTAGCCTGCCCGTGGCAAGTTCCTTGAGGACCTCTGCAGTGGCGCTGGTCAAGGAGCCTTGACCTGACCGGATGGCACGTCGGATATGAAAGGTTGCAGACCAGGGGGTGACTTTGTACTCTGACCTCAAGATTATTCTAATTCTGCAGACTTAAGGTCTTTGTGGGTGAGCAGGTCCGTCAGAACAGGGGAACCAACCTGCGGTGCACTTTGTGGCATGGAAACACTCCTGCACTTTGTGCAGGGGTGCTGCACTCTGGGGGATAAACACTAGCATGCTCACGTACTCGGGGTATTGTTGGGGCATGGAAAACTGTGGAGCATGCCTAAGCGCGAGAAACGCCTTGTATGGTGTGTGCTCCAAGAAGGATGCATCTCAACTCTCTAGAAATCTGTGACTGACCGGGTCTAAAACCTCCATGCCTTAGATGAATTGGACACCCCGAAAGAAACACACCACTTGGCTCAAGGACTCAGTTTGTGTGGTCGCTGTTGATCTAGAAGCCACACACAAGCCATGGTTCTCCACACCCAGGCTGGCTGCAAATCTGTCCATTACTTAAACCATCGTTCCCATGGTGTGATTGACTAGGGAAGTGGACCTGCGGTATTCTGTTCCATACCCAGGTGATGTATTTCACCGCTTCTTCCCAGAATCCAAAGGAAAGAACCGACTCAGTCAGGAGAGTGCGCAGAGCATCCCCAAGTGTACGGTGCCACCATTTAGCAACACCGTTCTGTTGGGGAGTGTATGGTGCAGATGTTTGGTGCACAATCCCTCTGCATTTCAATTCTACTGTCAGTGTACCTATGAACTCACCCCCTCTTCTGTGCGAAGGACCTTGAGATGACATCCTGTTTTCCGGTCAACATAGGGTATCCACTCAGTGATGGCGCGCTGAGCATCAACCTTTGTGAACAGTAAGAATGCCTAACGAAAACGACTCAACTCATCAGTTGGAGTCAACATGTATGGTGCTCCATACTGTAGACATGGTACAGGCATGGGTCCCATTAGGTCTGTATGGACCAATAGAAGGTGAGCAAAGCTTACATGTTCAGACCTGGGGAATGTTTGTCTGTGCGACTGCCCCTCATGAAACTCAAGGCAGGTATTGTCTTTCAGTCCGTGATGGCACTCTGTCGATGTCAGTCCATGAGCCGGTGTATGATTAATCAGTTCTGTCACCAGTACCTTGTTGATTTGGGCAAGATGTGCATGTACCAGGTCAGTTTGTTGTGCATTTGTCCCTGTCATGGCGTGTAACTGTGGACTGATGATCCTATACATGGAAACAGCGTGAGCCTGTAGAGCATGTCAGCATGCAGAGGCCTGTCCACCAATAATGACCCACTACCATCAGAGAGAGAACATCTCTGATTTTGCATCAGTGCTGATTTGCCTGCTTGACGATCTAGTTGACCCCCGACAGCAAGTTCACCTCCAGTCGTGGAACATAAAAAACCCCAGTCAGCCATATCGCCCCACCCGCCGCTTGCAACACAATGGTGCCCAAACCCTCAACCCGCAGTACATCCCAAGAACCCATCTGCACACCATCAATGATAAGCGCGGCATACGGAGACAAAAATCGCTGGCGATGCGAAGACATGTGGTGTGATGCAGCTGTGTCATACAAACCATTCATGCATGGACAGGGCATGGGAAGTGGTGGCATGCATGCAACCTAACCTCTGAATTTCTGCTGGTGGTGCTGTTGGGGGCATGGGTGGAATCAACTCGCCTGGACCTAGCCATGCTGGATCTGGTGGGGTCCCTCTAGCTGGGGGTGCAGCACCCGTCTGCTCCCATGCGCGAACAGCCCGATTTTGCGGGCACGGAGGCAGGTGCATACGCTCCTGGGTACGGTGGTGCAGCAAAGAGCCGTGGCGTCAGTGGAAACATCTGTGCAAATAGCAGCTACAGTGGTAGGCCATAGGTCACTGCTGCAACTGGCAGGTGCATGCGGGAAGATGCACCATAGCCACTCTGGGGGTACGGGGGTGATGGTGCCTGCATCTGCAGCTGCAACCACTGCCGCTGTGCTGCTGGTTCTGCTATGGATGCTGCTATCGATGCTACTGCTCCAACATCCAACGCTGAAGACTGGGAAACGAGTGCCAAAAGTGGTATGACTGACCACAATAGCTGAATGTACGGCCTCCAAGGTTGCCGCCACGGCCGTGCCCTCGTCCTCAGCTACCTTGGGACTGACGACCACCATATTTCTAGCTATGCGCTATGCCGACGTTCACTCGCGTGGCTGCTGCGGCAGCAAACTGATGACTGTAGGCAGTAGGAGTAGGTGCATTGGACTCGCTCTGTTCTCCCTTGAGAATGTCCTCATAGTTCCGCAGCTGCCTGTAGACCACTTCCAGGTCTATGTTCTCCACCTCAGTGATGGAAGTGCGACGGAAGAAGTTGAAACTCCTTGTATGCTTCTCCAAGGTAGAGGAGCGCTGCGTCCAGCAAATCAGACACAGCACACGACGCCCCTAGCCCCACAATGCGGCGTTCCAAGTTCATCGCTTCGTCCCAGTAGTTCAACAATGGTGCTCCCGGTTTGGGATAGAGAGTGCGCAAGTTGTCTCATAGATTCACGAGCAGCGCCAATTCGTTCACTTCCTGGCGTTTGAGGAGATACTGCCAGGATTCGCAATGCCATGGATCCTCTTCCTGCCCCCCTTGAAGAAACTGTCGTAGGGCATATCCTTGTGGGTCTGAGAGAGCCCACACAAGGGTATTGTAGGCAACGAGGAGTGTCCGGTTACTCACACTCACGGTCGGAGGCTCGAGGTAGGAGTCCTTGAGCCCATGCTCCTTAGCCCTAGAGAGGAAGAGCTCCTTCCAGGTGATGAACTCCCAATTTCCTAGCGTGGGCGGCATGAGATCGGGGTAGAAGCCCTGACGGTCAATGTCCTGCCATTTCACTACCGCTGACATGACACCATGTCCTTCAGCGGAACGGCCTTCGTCGTTCCTCGGGCCGCCTTCACATTTGACGCGATTTCCATCACTCCCTTGTACCTCCGACACATCTTATGGTGACCGTGGCTTGCGACCACAGCTTGAAACAGAGCCTGGGCTGGCTTCTAGGCCCCCACACTGCCCTTAGTCATGGCTGCCAGCCTCCTTAGAGGAGTGCCGTCCTTGAATTTCATCCTTTTCTTCCTTCCTTTGCATTTTCTCTCAGCTCCAGCAGCTTTGATGGCCCTGGACGACCAAAGGGACCTCACAATACCTGAATGAGGGTCCTCTCTGGCGCCTCATGCCCCGTTGACCCTAGGGATCGACGTTTTTCTCTTCACACCTTTGTGGCCGTGAACTTTGCGACTCCGGAGCCATCAGCTCCTCCATGAAAAGCCCGACAACTGTGCTCTATTACCATGAGGTTTGGAATAGCTTTCTAATGAAAATTGAATCAATGGAAAAGGTTGAGATTTGGGTATGCTACCTTCAGTTCTGCATGGCGCAACAGTTTCGGTAAAAAAAACTAAGTCCCTAGAGAAATCAGGTAAGAGAGGGGTGGGGCGAAGAACCCTCGACGTGATTCGCTTGATGCGGCTGGCGAGCGAAGCTTTCCAGCCGCGCTGGTTTGCTTCACGGAGTGAATGCAAACCCACCTCCTTGCTCGCTAAAATCCTGCGAGAATTCTGCGATGTGCGCAGTCCATCCTACGATTGCACCAAAACTAGCCTAATATGACCAAAAAGTAGCATGGAGCATAAGTGGCACAACAAAACAGGATAAATCCAGCTGCTCCCACAGCACAATGACGGATGGAAATTCACGCTCTGAAAAGAAGTCTTCGTGGCCGATGATAGTGGAGGGCATGGGATCATGCCGAGGGAGGTCACGCGACTTGAGAGCAATGACATGAGATATCTGCTCAACGGCTGGTGGTCTCAGCGCGTGTCCCCACTGATCTCGGGATCACCATGCCCTGCGTACCCGAGGATACACATGTGGGGAGAATACAACACATGGATTGACAGTCTGGTCCTGGTTGAGCTCGCCATATGGGTCTACTTCACTCCTGGGCTCAACGCTTACTGCAGGGACAGCAGTTCCAGCAGATGTGCTAGCAGGGACTGCTGCTGGGGCCTCAGCTACCGCTGCTTCCACGTCACCCCAAGCCATGATATACTCCGTTGCGTTTTCAGTGGCAGAGACTACGACAAGTTACTGCGCAAGTAGCTCAGCAGCTCACCCAGCAGCCATGTGTGATGGTGTAGGGGTGAGAGGATTGGTGCGGTGGTGTTTTGGGTGACCCTTCTGGTCGCACTTACCAAAGACGTGGTTTGCAAGCAGCAGGTTGCCTTGCCGCTTCTGCTTATCTTGTGGTATCCCCAGTGTATGGTCCTCTGGTGCCTGCTTTCCTGGTCCAGGTGCCTCACTCTCACAGTCTGCTACTGGCGGTGCCGGCTTTAATGCTTCTAGATTCACTCACAGCATAGGATGGTCGTAGCACTGCTTCCATGAAGCCACACTATATGCCATGTCTGTGGACCCATCTGGAGTGACCCCATTCCCCAGCAACACCGCACAGGCATGGACACAAGGGATCCCAAAATCCTGGTAGCAGCCGCAACTGGCCTTGCGCGCACGACAGCCCACGTGCTGTGGCACGACCCTGCTGCCAGTGATGGTGGCCATGAGGTTGCCTGTGTGCACCACCTCATAGTCCCAAGCCAACAGACATTTGTACGGAAGCGCCTTTCCTGGTGTCTTGGTGCACCTTTTCTCTTGCCCATTGATCATAAGCAAATCGTGTGCTAGCTTCCTGTGTGTTGCGAAGAGTTTCTTGATGAAAGGGTTCAGCCTGGGAAAGCAGTAGAAGGGAAACAACTTCCAGGCCTCGGTGATGTGAGTGTTCAGCGATTCGGCAGCACAACTTTTGATGTGCCCTGCACAGCCTGGTGGCCCAGCCCCAGTTATCCTCTTCCTCTTGGCTGACGATCGCGTATGCCATGGGGACGCTGTTGTTCTCGTAAAAAAACTGGGCAATAAGCAGTAATATTTTGTAGCTGTTCTTCATAAAGGTTGCGTCCAATGTCACGATGCACCTGACATGAGGCCATGCCTTCTGTCAAGTTCTTGGTGCTACAAAGCAGTGCCGAAACTTCTTGTGCTGCTGCTCTTCCAGCGCAACGGTATTGGGGTCCACGTGCATGACTTGCACGTGCGTAACATGCATGGACGTAGGTGAAATACATGCGGCATGGTGTAACAAGTTTTCTTCTTAAAAGAAGATGCATAAAACCTTACCTCGGCACAGTATGTGGGGAACATGGTTCATGATGTCTCTTTCACTCCCATGACCTCCTCCTTGGCCTTGTCTCAAGCCTTCCATATTGGCTGGTAACCAATATACTTGTGGCTGACTGCTTTGACCACTACACGCAGTGCCTTGGTGTCCATGGTGGGGTCCCTTGCCACGGTGTCCTGGATGCAATGTATAGCCCACTTGGTTTTGTGTACATGATTTCCCTTTGTTTGGCTTCAAGTGCACTTGTGGCCCTCCAGGTAAGACAACAAAACGCAGCTGTGTGACTTCCTCCTCATGCGCGTGTGGATCACGCACTCACATTTCTCAGGCTTGTGGTTGTAACATCAAGAGACGATACAGCTGGGCTCAGACCGCTCCCTTTTGAGCGGAAATTGCTGTTGGAAAGCGTAGTCATCTATTGCGCACCGGGACTCTTCCAAAGTTTGGAACTCCATCTTGCCCAGAAAGTGGGCACCGTCTAGTCCATCTTCATCCTCATCAGAAGGGTCTGCAGTCAGATAGTAGAAGGAAGAATGAAATGGAGAGTACAAAGCAAACAAGGGAGTGTAGTAAGCCTGATCAAGAGTGACTTACAAGATTTAAAAATATATATATATTTTTGGGTCATTTTGACACCTTGCTTGTTCCTCGAATTCCGGCTAACCCTGGACGGGCGTACACCTAGCAAGCATTGTAGACCTGACATGGTAGACGCCATGTGAATTAACCATGGCAATAAGTGTAAACGTACCACTTGGAGGGTGATATCGTTCGGAACGGACACGCACAGCTTTGCCACCTTTGTATGTTACGGGTCCAGGGTCAGAAGACCCGGGAGTCATGGATGGCAACATTGCAGCATCATGTTGGGCATCCCATTCATCACGCTCACGAATGTCCTCCTCCCACTCCATGAACAAGCGGAGATGGATGGGGTCAACACAGTCAACGGTTAGGTTGGTGGTCACCAGATCCAGGTACTCGGATCGCGGTGATAGCTTCCGACGTGGGCTTCACGTTGTGTACACGGTTTGCTGGTGAACGGTAGGCAAACCGAACAAGGTTGAGGCCGACATGCGGTCGGAACGAGGGCAATGTAACAATAACAATTTTGATTAAATGTATACAATAACCCCATGCACCGAATTCACCCGGTAGAAGAGTGTCGGCTACCGCCATGGTAAGTTGTCGGACGGCCTCAGGGGCAATAATGTTGTCCAGTCGTGGACGATGCGACATGCAATGTACTATGACCGATTCCGGAAACCCCAGCCAGCTCCGGTGTGGGCTGGGACCAGAAGTTAAGTCACGCAATGAGTGGTGGGGAGACTAGCCAAGCATGCACGACCATAGACGTTCACGCATTGGTTAAAGAATTCTCCACTGTGGCATGTTTGAAATTGGAAGACATTCATTGAGGTTCACACGGTCCTGTTTTTTTTCGAATTGAGAAGATGCATAGGTACGATAAAGTTGAGGGTGAACCATATGACATGTCTCAATAAGGATCAGGCAAGCAATACGAGGCTCAATACTCCAAACCTGCAAAGAAATCCTTCTAACATATGAAGTAAGCACAATGGCCAATGTACATCGGGTGCTTTGTGCGGATATGAACATTATTAAACGTGCAACATGTAACATGTCAATTGTTGAGGAAAAAGCACCAACGGCAGTAACCAAGTGTGGAAGGTGGACCGGCAGACCTTGTGTCCGAAGTGGTGTACGAGAATCTTCCGTTGAAGGTGATTTTCACCGATGTGCAACACATGAAGTTATCGTTACTCTACCTTACCTTTTGAAGTGGGGGCAATTCTTCGACAATATTTCAAATGTACTGGGCATTCTGGAGATGATTCCCTTGAGCACGAAAGGTAGGGACAGCCTGGCGATAATCCTCAGAATCGGAGTGATGTAGCCATAATCCTCAGAACGGGAGTGATGTAGCGATAATCCTCAGGACTGGAGCAATGCAAAGATGGTCTAGCGAGAATTGGGGCAACTTGTAAGTCTGTCCCTCAATTATTACTGTCTCGATTTTCTCTTGTCTTGTAGTCTCGTATTGCACTACATGCGACAATCTCAATCTATCTTGTGCAAGGCGTGACGAGACCAAGGCACAACCTGTGTCGTGCAAGACCGGGACGAGATCTTTGTACCAAAGTAGAGTTTCATTTTTTTTTGCGACCCCTGCCATGCGTGCTGAGCGCTTCAGAACTAATCACACACTGCATGGATGTGTCAGCACAAAAAAACTGCAGATCCATTGTTAAGGAGCGGTTGTTCAGGGTCAACAAGAACAACCAATGATGAATTCAATCAAATACATATTTCTTGAACAAACAAATGAAGTTGCGAAGATTTCACAAATTTCATTGCATAAACAGTTTTGCTATTTTGAAAAAAAAAATGATTCATTCCTCATACTTCTTTTTTATGTCCACTTAAGCTGGTTGCACCTGCCTAACACCGCCAACTGTTCTTGGAGATTTTTGTGTTCAATTGTCTACGTTGGCTATGGGTATAAGACACACAGTGACATCTTGCCCCTTTTAACACGCTCACTATCACTGAAGGTGAATGAACTGAAGTGAAGCTCAAGGCGCACATGCAATGGACTATGCACCACTGATGTCTCTGCCGAGTGCAAGATTGGGACCTTTTTCAGTTGTGCCTGAGAGCGTAGGTGTTGTGTTTCAGCACAACAGGCCTAACATCTTCTTAGGAGAGCACATTGGAGCATCACATTTCAAGGAGACATGCATCCACATATGCTCGTGATAGATGTGGCTATATGTATTCTGAATGTGCATGTTTATGTAGGACTGTTGAGGTATAGCGCTAGGTTGCTGATCCTACGGGACCACAATCCCAGTTACTCCGGAGTGTGAGAAACCGCCAGGGGCATGCTCCCAACCAGTCTGGTTTCAGCTCCGGGTAGCGAACGGACCCCACATGAAAAATCTTATGCGGGTAGCCCGGTCAACAGGCTGCTAATACTTCGCTCTCCTTTCTTAACTGTTGTTGCTCTCCTCTTGAGCTTTTGTGCAATGAGCTTTCTCCATCCATGGTGTCATGAGTGTTTGTCTTGTTTGCTTCCTTTCTATGTGTACTACGTTGGAAACCCTTTGCTACCTAATAGTATCAAAGCAAGGGAGGCCTATGCCCCCCAGCCTCGCGACGAGAAGGGACTCTTCATCCAGGGCCGAGCTAGTCACAACTGTACCTACTTGTTCTAGCAGTGGTTGAAGCAGCCAGAACTGCTATATCAGCATCAACAACCACGGTCACAGCATGTAGCCCACATTTGACCGTGCTAGTGGTTCGACTGGCCACTATTGTCTCTTGAGTACCAACACTAACATCAGCATTTTGCCATCTACTGTGCCTCTGCAACACTCTGCCACATGCTGTGGTACATCTGCATCCAGAACCAGCTACAATAGCCACACCTGCAGTGGTAACTCCAATTGTCAGCAATCCCGCGCGTGCCCGCCTGCCCACCCGCCCGCTCGTGCGCGTGCCCGCCCACCTGCCCGCCCGCCCGCGCACGTGCC
>SZWC01014134.1:55933-76318 GCA_023375785.1 Penium margaritaceum | reverse complement strand
CACACACAAGCAATTGAACACACACAAGCAATTGAACACACACAAGCAATTGAACACACACAAGCAATTGAACACACACAAGCAATTGAACACACACAAGCAATTGAACGCACACAAGCAATTGAACGAACACAAGCAATTGAACGCACACAAGCAATTGAACGCAGACAAGCAATTGAACACACACAAGCAATTGAACGCACACAAGCAATTGAACACACACAAGCAATTGAACGCACACAAGCAATTGAACACACTCAAGCAATTGAACACACTCAAGCAATTGAACGCAAACAAGCAATTGAACGCACACACGCAATTGAACGCACACGAGCAATTGAACGCACACAAGCCATTGAACGCACACAAGCAATCGAACGCACACAAGCCATTGAACGCACACAAGCAATCGAACGCACACAAGCCATTGAACGCACACAAGCAATCGAACGCACACAAGCCATTGAACGCACACAAGCAATCGAACGCACACAAGCCATTGAACGCACACAAGCAATCGAACGCACACAAGCCATTGAACGCACACAAGCAATCGAACGCACACAAGCCATTGAACGCACACAAGCAATCGAACGCACACAAGCCATTGAACGCACACAAGCAATCGAACGCACACAAGCCATTGAACGCACACAAGCAATCGAACGCACACAAGCCATTGAACGCACACAAGCAATCGAACGCACACAAGCCATTGAACGCACACAAGCAATCGAACGCACACAAGCCATTGAACGCACACAAGCAATCGAACGCACACAAGCCATTGAACGCACACAAGCAATCGAACGCACACAAGCCATTGAACGCACACAAGCAATCGAACGCACACAAGCCATTGAACGCACACAAGCAATCGAACGCACACAAGCCATTGAACGCACACAAGCAATCGAACGCACACAAGCCATTGAACGCACACAAGCAATCGAACGCACACAAGCCATTGAACGCACACAAGCAATCGAACGCACACAAGCCATTGAACGCACACAAGCAATCGAACGCACACAAGCCATTGAACGCACACAAGCAATCGAACGCACACAAGCCATTGAACGCACACAAGCAATCGAACGCACACAAGCCATTGAACGCACACAAGCAATCGAACGCACACAAGCCATTGAACGCACACAAGCAATCGAACGCACACAAGCCATTGAACGCACACAAGCAATCGAACGCACACAAGCCATTGAACGCACACAAGCAATCGAACGCACACAAGCCATTGAACGCACACAAGCAATCGAACGCACACAAGCCATTGAACGCACACAAGCAATCGAACGCACACAAGCCATTGAACGCACACAAGCAATCGAACGCACACAAGCCATTGAACGCACACAAGCAATCGAACGCACACAAGCCATTGAACGCACACAAGCAATCGAACGCACACAAGCCATTGAACGCACACAAGCAATCGAACGCACACAAGCCATTGAACGCACACAAGCAATCGAACGCACACAAGCCATTGAACGCACACAAGCAATCGAACGCACACAAGCCATTGAACGCACACAAGCAATCGAACGCACACAAGCCATTGAACGCACACAAGCAATCGAACGCACACAAGCCATTGAACGCACACAAGCAATCGAACGCACACAAGCCATTGAACGCACACAAGCAATCGAACGCACACAAGCCATTGAACGCACACAAGCAATCGAACGCACACAAGCCATTGAACGCACACAAGCAATCGAACGCACACAAGCCATTGAACGCACACAAGCAATCGAACGCACACAAGCCATTGAACGCACACAAGCAATCGAACGCACACAAGCCATTGAACGCACACAAGCAATCGAACGCACACAAGCCATTGAACGCACACAAGCAATCGAACGCACACAAGCCATTGAACGCACACAAGCAATCGAACGCACACAAGCCATTGAACGCACACAAGCAATCGAACGCACACAAGCCATTGAACGCACACAAGCAATCGAACGCACACAAGCCATTGAACGCACACAAGCAATCGAACGCACACAAGCCATTGAACGCACACAAGCAATCGAACGCACACAAGCCATTGAACGCACACAAGCAATCGAACGCACACAAGCCATTGAACGCACACAAGCAATCGAACGCACACAAGCCATTGAACGCACACAAGCAATCGAACGCACACAAGCCATTGAACGCACACAAGCAATCGAACGCACACAAGCCATTGAACGCACACAAGCAATCGAACGCACACAAGCCATTGAACGCACACAAGCAATCGAACGCACACAAGCCATTGAACGCACACAAGCAATCGAACGCACACAAGCCATTGAACGCACACAAGCAATCGAACGCACACAAGCCATTGAACGCACACAAGCAATCGAACGCACACAAGCCATTGAACGCACACAAGCAATCGAACGCACACAAGCCATTGAACGCACACAAGCAATCGAACGCACACAAGCCATTGAACGCACACAAGCAATCGAACGCACACAAGCCATTGAACGCACACAAGCAATCGAACGCACACAAGCCATTGAACGCACACAAGCAATCGAACGCACACAAGCCATTGAACGCACACAAGCAATCGAACGCACACAAGCCATTGAACGCACACAAGCAATCGAACGCACACAAGCCATTGAACGCACACAAGCAATCGAACGCACACAAGCCATTGAACGCACACAAGCAATCGAACGCACACAAGCCATTGAACGCACACAAGCAATCGAACGCACACAAGCCATTGAACGCACACAAGCAATCGAACGCACACAAGCCATTGAACGCACACAAGCAATCGAACGCACACAAGCCATTGAACGCACACAAGCAATCGAACGCACACAAGCCATTGAACGCACACAAGCAATCGAACGCACACAAGCCATTGAACGCACACAAGCAATCGAACGCACACAAGCCATTGAACGCACACAAGCAATCGAACGCACACAAGCCATTGAACGCACACAAGCAATCGAACGCACACAAGCCATTGAACGCACACAAGCAATCGAACGCACACAAGCCATTGAACGCACACAAGCAATCGAACGCACACAAGCCATTGAACGCACACAAGCAATCGAACGCACACAAGCCATTGAACGCACACAAGCAATCGAACGCACACAAGCCATTGAACGCACACAAGCAATCGAACGCACACAAGCCATTGAACGCACACAAGCAATCGAACGCACACAAGCCATTGAACGCACACAAGCAATCGAACGCACACAAGCCATTGAACGCACACAAGCAATCGAACGCACACAAGCCATTGAACGCACACAAGCAATCGAACGCACACAAGCCATTGAACGCACACAAGCAATCGAACGCACACAAGCCATTGAACGCACACAAGCAATCGAACGCACACAAGCCATTGAACGCACACAAGCAATCGAACGCACACAAGCCATTGAACGCACACAAGCAATCGAACGCACACAAGCCATTGAACGCACACAAGCAATCGAACGCACACAAGCCATTGAACGCACACAAGCAATCGAACGCACACAAGCCATTGAACGCACACAAGCAATCGAACGCACACAAGCCATTGAACGCACACAAGCAATCGAACGCACACAAGCCATTGAACGCACACAAGCAATCGAACGCACACAAGCCATTGAACGCACACAAGCAATCGAACGCACACAAGCCATTGAACGCACACAAGCAATCGAACGCACACAAGCCATTGAACGCACACAAGCAATCGAACGCACACAAGCCATTGAACGCACACAAGCAATCGAACGCACACAAGCCATTGAACGCACACAAGCAATCGAACGCACACAAGCCATTGAACGCACACAAGCAATCGAACGCACACAAGCCATTGAACGCACACAAGCAATCGAACGCACACAAGCCATTGAACGCACACAAGCAATCGAACGCACACAAGCCATTGAACGCACACAAGCAATCGAACGCACACAAGCAATTGAACGCACACAAGCAATTGAACACACACAAGCAATTGAACACACACAAGCAATTGAACGCACACAAGCAATTGAACACACACAAGCAATTGAACGCACACAAGCAATTGAACGCAGACAAGCAATTGAACGCACACAAGCAATTGAACACACACAAGCAATTGAACGCACACAAGCAATTGAACGCACACAAGCAATTGAACGCACACAAGCAATTGAACGCACACAAGCAATTGAACGCACGGAAGCAATTCAACACACACAAGCAATTCATCACACACAAGCAATTGAACGCACACAAGCAATTAAACGCACACAAGCAATTGAATGCACACAAGCAATTGAACGCACACAAGCAATTGCACACACACAAGCAATTGAACGCACACAAGCAATGGAACGCACACAAGCAATTGAACACACACAAGCACTTGAACGCACACAAGCAATTGAACGCACACAAGCCATTGAACGCAGACAAGCAATCGAACGCACACAAGCAATTGAACGCACGGAAGCAATTCAACACACACAAGCAATTCATCACACACAAGCAATTGAACGCACACAAGCAATTAAACGCACACAAGCAATTGAATGCACACAAGCAATTGAACGCACACAAGCAATTGCACACACACAAGCAATTGAACGCACACAAGCAATGGAACGCACACAAGCAATTGAACACACACAAGCACTTGAACGCACACAAGCAATTGAACGCACACAAGCCATTGAACGCAGACAAGCAATCGAACGCACACAAGCAATTGAACGCACACAAGCAATGGAACACACACAAGCAATTGAACACACACGAGCAATTGAACACACACAAGCAATTGAACACACACAAGCAATTGAACACACACAAGCAATTGAACACACACAAGCAATTGAACACACACAAGCAATTGAACGCACACAAGCAATGGAACACACACAAGCAATTGAACACACACGAGCAATTGAACACACACAAGCAATTGAACACACACAAGCAATTGAACACACACAAGCAATTGAACACACACAAGCAATTGAACACACACAAGCAATTGAACGCACACAAGCAATTACACGCACACAAGCAATTGAACGCACACAAGCAATTGAACACACATGAGCAATTACACGCACACAAGCAATTGAACACACACGAGCAATTACACGCACACAAGCAATTGAACACACACGAGCAATTACACGCACACAAGCAATTGAACACACACAAGCAATTGAACGCACACAAGCAATTGAACACACATGAGCAATTACACGCACACAAGCAATTGAACACACACGAGCAATTACACGCACACAAGCAATTGAACACACACGAGCAATTACACGCACACAAGCAATTGAAAACACACGAGCAATTACACGCACACAAGCAATTGAACACACACGAGCAATTACACGCACACAAGCAATTGAACACACACGAGCAATTACACGCACACGCACAAGGCAGTCCATCAAGAGGGGTCAGCCAGAGACTCTTTCTCACATCCTAGGAAGGACAAGTCCGTCACGTTTGTCCAGTGATGTCTGGCAGGCAGTATCGTCCATGAGAATTTTGAATTCGTTCTCTTGTGTCTGTATGAGTCAGTTTTTTGTTCTTGGTGTGCAGGTATGGAACTCATTCAGTCCGCTTGTAGTGGCCGCATTGAGCGCGTTCTGACTCTTCTGGAGGAAACAAGCGGGTGCACCAACCTTAGTGTTGGCGGTGGGAGGGGAGCCTGTGTGTGCAAGTGTTTTCACGTGAGAGACGAGAGCTGTGGTGGAGTGACTGCTCTCATGGCTGCAGCAAAGGCTGGCCATGCTCACATCGTGCAAGCTCTACTGAGTGGTTCGGACGTCAACGTGAGGGCGCGTGAACAGACTAAGGGATGGACAGCGCTTGCCATGGCTGCGGCAGACGGCCATGAGGCTGTGGTTGCCGCTCTGCTTGCTTCCCCCGCTGTGGCAGTCAACTGCAGAAGCAATGACGGAAAGACACCGCTCATGTTGGCTGCTGAGGGGGGACATGTGGGAGTGGTGAAGTTGTTGCTTGCTACGATAGCAGTGAAGGTCAACTGCAGCGATGTGGATGGAGAGACAGCGCTCATGTTGGCTTGTCGGAGAGACCATGAGGGTGTTGTGAGGGAGCTGCTGAAGTCACATGCCAATGTGAGTGTGGCCAGTGGTGCTGATGGACTGACTGCTCTCATGAAAGCTGCGGCAAAGGGACGCAAAGGGGTGGTGCGTGCGCTGTTGGAGCAGGGCAGTGTGAACATCAATGCGAGGAGAGCAAAGTATTTGAAGGCAGGAGGCGAGAAGGGAAACCAAGTGGAGATGTACGGAGGAGGTGGAGAGACGGCTCTCATGCTGGCGGTTGTGGGTGCACACTTTGAGGTTGTGGAGACGTTGCTTTGTTTTGGAGCAAACGTTGCTGTCAAGGCCGACGACGGTAGTACGGATGCACTCACACTTGCACTGGAGAGAGACCATTTGGCGATGGCGAGGATGTTGGTGAGGGCAGGACACGTTGACACACACAGAGTTCTAATGTGGGGAATTCATAAAAAGATGTACCCTGTTGTGTGTCTGTTGGTGAGACTTGGAGCAGACGTGAACAGAGCGGAAGGGGATGGACCTGGCGCCACTCCTGTTGCTGTTGCTGCAGTGGCAGGCGAGAGAGAGATTGTGTCTTTTCTCATCGCCAGAGGAGCGGAGGTGCAAGCAGCGTTTGTGTGGGCGGCGGGGGCTGGCCACTGTGGGGCTGTGAAGGTGTTGCATGCGGAAGGTGCGGAGGTTGACGAGAGTGGTGCGGGTGAGTTGGCGCTGACGGTGGCACGAAGGCATGGGCATGAGGATGTGGTGCAGTACCTCCTGTGTGTGGGTGCTAGTTTGGAAAAGAGTTTGAAGATGGAAGCGGAGCGGCAAAGGGAGGAGGAGAGGGAGAGGGAAGAGGATAGGAAGAGTGAGGAGGAGAGGGAGAGAGAAGAGCTGAGGAGGAAGGAAGAGGAGAAAGAGGGGGAAGGGGAGAGGAAGAGGGCTGAGAGGAAGAGGGAAGAAGAGAGGACGAGGGAGGAAGAGAGGGAGAGAGAAGGGGAGAGGAAGGGAGAAGAGCAGAGGAAGAAGGAAGGGGAGAAGAGAGAAGAGGGTAGGGTAAGGGAAGAGGAGAGGAAGAGGGGAGAAGATAGGAAGATGCAGGAGAAGAAGATGCAAGAGGAGAGAGAGAGAGAAGAGAGGAAGATGGAAGAAATTGAGAAGAGGGAAAAAGATCTGCTGAAAGAGGAGGTGAAGAAGAGTGAGGACGTGAAGAAAAGGGCAGGGGAGAGAAAGAGGGATATTGAGATGAGGACTGAGGAGGAGAACGAAGAGGAGGATATGATACAGGAGGAGATGAGGGAAGAGGAGATGATGAACGAAGCGGGTAAGAACAGGAAAGAGCAGAAGAATTGGGAAGTAACGAAGGAGAGGGATGAGGATAGAATGATGGAAGAGGAATGGAAAAGGAAAGAGGAGGAGAGGAGTGAAGGTGGGAAGGGGAGAGAAGAGGACAAGAAGCGGGAAGACGAGGAGGAAGGAGAGGATATGAAGAAACAAGAAGTGGATAACGAGAACAGGGAACATGATATGAAGCGTGGAGAAGTCATGGGGAGGGAAGACTGTGAGAAGTGGGAAGAGGATAGGGAGAGGGACAGAATGGAGAGAGGAGAGGATAATGGGTGGGAAGGGGCTGCTTCAAGTGCGTCATCGCTGACAGTGGTAGAAGAGAACAAGCGTGAGACTGTGATGCAGCACGTCGAGTGTGTGGCTGCCAGTGTGGAGAAGAGAAAGAACACGGAAGAGGAGCAGAGGAAGGAATCGGATCAGAGGGAGAAGATTACCAAGGAGGAGATGAGGGAAGTGGCTGAGAAGAGGGAAGGGGAGAGGAGAGAAGAGGAGGTGAGGAGGGGAGAGGAACAGAAGAGGGAGCATGAGCCAGTTCAGGAAGAGGAGAGGGAGGGTGAGGAGGCGAGGAAGCGAGACGAGGAGGAGGAGGGTCGAGGTGACGGAGAAGGTGGGACAAGGACCCAGCACACTGCCCTAACAGCCTCTGCTAGCAGCGGCAGCGGCAGCTACCTCACACTGCAGCAGGCGGCAGACATGGTTCTGGAGATGAGAAGACTGGCATCCACGCAGTTGGTACGCACGCAGCTTTCTGCAATAAAGAACCTCGTGGGGGTTCGGGACCCATCAAACCCAGTTTCTAGAATGCTCGACATCCTGTTCTGGGAGCAGCAGGCTATGGATCTCAAACCGATCCCTCCACTAGCCGGGTGCTACCTGCCGCAGGCAGTTGCGGCGCGTGTGGCGTGCGACGCCCTAGATATGCTGTGGGACATGAAGTGGGACACTGTCACTGGCTACCCCTCGGCACTAACGTACGTGCAGCTGCTGGAGAGTGTGGCGGTGAACGTCTGCGCATACGCCACAGACCTGTGCAACCTGGCTCTGCCGACGGGGCTAGCGCGGCGCAACATGGCGAGCACGTACGCGCGCCTGCTGTTCACGCAGCAGGTGCGGAGCCCCGGCGTGTGCCAGCTGGAAGGTGAGGCGCCCTTGCTGCTGTTCTCCCAGCGGAAGCTGATGAAGCTCGTTGCGTCCATTCTCAATCAGTCCAGCGACCAGATGGAGTCGTGGCTTCAGCTTTGTGGCACCGGTGGTGATGGCGCTGCTGCTGTTGCTGATGGCTTTGGTGGTGGTGGTCGGGCGGTTGCATCGCAGGCACAGGGCGTGCAGCAGCCCCCTGTCTCGGCGCTTCGAGCAAATCTGAGCTTCCAACTCGTGGTGATCCTCTTTGTCCTTGCGGCAAACATGCACCACGACCTCCCTGGCGCTCTCCAGTACCTCTGGAGCAACCTCTACAACTGGTGCACCCATGAGCACCACGTCATTCGGGACCTTCCCTCACAGCTCTCCCAGCCTCTGCAGAGGCTGGTGAGCCGCAGAGCCGGCGGCATCCACAAAGCCAACCTGAGCATGCAGAATAAGCAGCAATGGATGCAGCAGGTGCACGAGCAGGCTCAGCAGCCGCCCGCAGAGATGGAGCTGTTTGGTTGCTTCACGCAAGCCATGCAGGCGCTGCACGACCCTGTCGTGCTGCTGGCAAGGAAGGCATCGCCGTTGCCCATGCTGGGCGACTGGAGGTGGAGGGTGAGGCAGGTGTCAGTGCAGGTGGCTGTGTCTCCACCTTGGTTTACGTTGGAGTCGCTACGCAGCCTTTAAGGCTGCTCTTTTGTCGCCTCTTCCTGCGCCCTGGACCAGCAGCAGCATGTCGTGCAGCTGCAGCTGTGGGGTCTAAGAGTGGTGCAGCTGCTGGGGTGAGGATTGAGGTGGCTGCCGAAGCAGGCGTGCAGAGGAAGACTAGTGGGTCTGGAGCAAGGGGGAGCAGTTGCAACAGGTCAAAAATGTCTGCTTATGGGCAGCACGACGTCACGCTGCGAAGGAGCTCGTGTGTGGACATGGACGAAAACAGTGGGTGTGGAGGTGCAACAAGTTGCCGGGTCGATGGCCAATGTGTGCCGCCCCTACTTGATTTCATCCTGCAAGATACGCAGGGGCAGGAAGCAGGAGCTGTTTCCGCAACTGCACGCGCGGATGGGGGCGCAGTGTGCGCGGAGGCGGCTGTGCTGTGGCTGGTCGGGACAACAGTGCAGCGGACATCAAGATGTGTGCAAGTCAGAGCTGAACCCTCCAGGGATGAGCAGCCATCTAGCAGGACACAGCAGCAAGAGAGAGTTACCAGCAGTGGTTCTAGCAGCTGGGAGAAGGTCGGAGGAGCGCAATCCACAGCTGATCTACACGGGAGTGCATCTTGCTGCCAAACTGGAGGCGTCTTTGCAGCAGCATTGTTCTGGGCATGCAACCCCGGCCCCGCCAGCAAAGTTCACAGGAGTAAAGAAGAGGGAAGAGCAAAGTCACCACCATGTGCCGAAAAGACGGGCTAAATTGGCAGGAACAGGAAAAAGGCGGTGAACCACATGAGGGAGGGGAGTGCAAGAGAGGTAGGCCGGTGCTGTTTATTGTCGCTATCACCAGAACCCAAGAAGGGGTGTGTACATAGAGCTTGACGTAAACTCAGTGTGCAGGGTGTCCGAATTTTTATCAATGGTGTGAAAATGGACCCGATGTAGAAAAGAGAAAGCCAGAGGGATCATGCGAAGGAGGAGGTGGCATTCGGACGAATGCATCAAAGCTCAAGAGCTCATTTCAGAAATGAGCTCAAGAGCTCATTTGTTTCGGTGTATTTCCCACCCACAACAGCTTGTCCGCTTACGTCACGGCATAACATGAGCATGGGATGTTGAGGTTGTCACGGTGTGACCCGCCTGTGTGTTGGATCCACCAGGCTGCCTTGAAGACAGCCCAACGCCAGGCTCTCACATGGAAAGAGTAGTGCGCTTGCCGAAGCAATGTGTTGGCGTGGTTTGCCAAGACTCGCAAACACTTGGAAGCGGATGTTCATGGACAGAAGGATTGGTGGGTTGAGGGATAGATAGAGAGTACATGACAGGCACATCCGATGAGCGTGGACACATGCAATCGTGCAAACACTTATGGTTGCATACGTGCGGAATGTACATCCTTGTGCACGTGCCTGCCGCTGAGCTGGGACAGCCCAGCGGCAGGCACGTGCACGAGGATGTACATTCCGCACCTGCCTGCGCCTGAAACTGTCGATCGTTTGTACTTGTGTGCACTGCCTAGTGGAGGCTGAGAGACGTAAGATGGTGAAGTACTAACTGTGAGCGCTACAATGCACCCCAACCTACAACATTGATTGCCTCTCATGTGAGGGGCACTCGAAGTCAATTGTGGTGTTCAGCCATTGAGGATGGATTGGTTGAAGGTTTGGAACGTGGTACCTAAACCCTTGAAAAAATGTGCCTTGACGATGAAAGGGAAGTAGAGTGCGTGACCCTCATGACTGCGTGTCGCACATTTTTTTCTTCTACCTTTGCGCCCACACGTAGCTTGGTCTCAAAGTACACGATGCAACCTGTCCTTTGCAAGAGCGTTGCATCACGAGACATAAGAGGCCCCCTCGCCTTTACGGATCTCGGTAACGAAAGACTCATGATAACCTCAACATGATTAAGAGGGACGCTAGCAGAATGATAACTCAGGATGAATGACACCACATCTCCACCATGACACGGGGGTGAAAATGACAAGATAGTGGAGGAAACCCTCTTTTCCTGCATTAGATGTGAAAAGTTCTAAGAATAGATTCTCCTACTCCTTGCCTTATAACTAAGGGTCCAGATAATGCAAAATACCGCAATGGCATCTTACGGCGCGACCCGCAGCCATGTCTATTAAATCACAAATGCAGGATGGTCTGCAGAGTGGGCATTGGGTCCCAAGGCACCCCAATGTGTCCCTTCACGGGGGAGGCGTGGTTCGATGCACACAGTGGGTATCAACCACAGGGCTTCACACTCTCACCTGCCCGATCACTCTTGCCCACCCTCTTCCACTCTCTGCCATCTGGCGTTCGCCAACCTTCGCTTCCACCTATGTCATATGGAGCACCTGTACGACTCACAACCAAAAATCCTACAGTGTCAGGTCCCCCCTCCCCCAACCCCCTAACTGGAGCACATTACTCCCCTCTAAACCACTGGCCTCAGGCAAATGGCTTGAGGGCCCCACGTAGCGGCTGCAAGGCGGCACCCGGCATCTCTATCCATATGTACGGCCTATAAAGACAAGAAAACATGAGCAAAAGCAGACGACAACATCCATATGGCACTTCCACTCTCCTCCTCGTGTTCGGCTCACATTTCAAGCGGAGTTACGGGGGTCCACTCGAGGAAACGACAAGGGGCCACAACTAATGATTGTGTTCTCATGTCAGGATCTGACTTGTCCGCACAGTCAGGTCTATCTGACCAGCCCTTTGGCTGACCGACTGCTGGTCAGCCAACTGGTGTTGCTACCACAGCTGACCTGGACCTCTTGTTGTGATGACATGACGCACTGGCTAAAGGTGGGCAGGGACAGTCATCCAGTCATCTAGCCATCCAGCCATCCCTTCATCCGTTCATCTTGTCATCCAACCATCGGAACATCTGTCCATTCATTCATCCAGCCATCCTGTCATCCAATCATCTAGTCATGAAGACATGCAGTCATCCAGCCATCGTGACTTCCAGTCATTCAATCATTCAGCCACCGTATGATCCAACCTTCAAGTCGTTCTACCATCCAGTCATCCTGCCATGTAGTCATTCAGTCAGCCGGTCATCCAGTCGTCCAGCCATCCTGTCATCCATGTTGGAAGTATACTGGAGATCGCGCAAGGGTTGGAAGGTTGAGAGAAAGGAAGAAGAGTGAATGTGCATGATTATCTCTGGAGAAGAGCCATGCCAAGCGCAAACATTCTTCTCTGTGACTGTCGTGTGAACCTCGCCAAACCTGCCAGCCACATTGTTGAAAATGGTCAGGTAACTGCACTTCTTGCTATCGCCCCTTCCCACGTCACTCCACTTTTTGTAGAGGCAGCAAAGATGCTTCTTCTGACGCTGGTTTGAGGCGCTACCCTTCTGTAGACATCCCAGAATCCGTTGTCTGCATTGGAATCTTGACTGGGCTAGCGGGCATAACATGACACGCCACATCTTGTTTCAACTGTCAGTTCAGGAACCCACCACCTCTGTCATGGTCCCCAAGCTAATGGCTGCACAACTGGACTTGCTACTCAGCCTGGCTCTCCCTGTGCTCATGTGCCAGTTCTCTCCTCAAGACAAACCGTATACCTATGGCCATCCCCTCCTCTGGTACCTAAAGTGGGAATGTTCCGGCCAGGGCCTGATGCTGCTGTTTATCCATCTACATATGCCCGAACGCTGATATAATCCATGGGGCGCTGACCAAAGGATGGGCAGAAGCTTTTCTAGTGCCGCTCCTCTCAATCCTCTTGGAATTGCGCCTCCAAAGAGCAGAAACTTGCCTTTTGTGAGTGGCCTTAAGGCGAACCCAGTGGGTAGGATCACCTGTGGTTCTCTTCATACTCTTCCCTGAAGTGCCTAGCAAGGTTAAGAGGTTGATCCATCTTTGCCTTTCCTCCTGCACCGTCCATTCGAGGGAGCAACAAAATGCCAACTAAGAGCGGCCACGAAGATGTTCAAAGGTTAACATACATGTTCTTTCTAGTCTTCCCAATCCTCCTTCTCAGAATCTGAAACCCAGAGCCTGGCGCCCCACCGCCTAGCAGGCAGTGCCTCTGTGAACGTCTTGGCCTGTTCCACATCCAGCACGTCTTGTTGTGATGTTTCCCTGGCCTGTCAACTACAATCCTCCGTTTGAGCCTGCTCTTGTGTGAGCTCGCTCAATCCATGCCGCACAGCGTGAAAAAGCCTAAGATATAACTTCCATGCCGCACAGATGAGCGTCCGAGACACCCTAACACTGTTTCAGGAGTTCCTGGGTTAGAACCAACTCAGCTGCGACCCCCCTTGAAGGCTTCCCAAAAACTCTCTTGCCCCTCTGTTGGACTCCTTGATGCTGAAGACAAGCTAAAACAGCTTTCCTGACAGGCTCTCTGCATGAACCGATTATCCCCGTGACCTGCTTTCCCTTCCACCACTCTTGTTCTTCCCCAACCTCCTTCAACTGTTGTTGTAGATGTTCCAAGGCCTTCTGCCTCTGCCTCTCTTGCTCATCGATTTTCTTATGGCCCTGTTCAAATTGTTACAAGGTTGTTATGTTTTAGAAACATGAATCCGACAAGGTCTCCCTTTTCAAAACCCCTTGGATGTTCCAATACTCAACAGCAGATTCAGGTCCCGCTCCAAACAACCTGGGCTATGGATAGTCGGTCACACCGCTTACTCTTTAGTGGATCCATCCTGAGTAACAATGATCATGCAGCAACATGTCCGGCTAGTGGAGAGAAGCTATTGATGTCTTTCTAATTCTGTCCTGTTGGACACACGCAGGATGTTCATTCCCTCCAAGTTTAACCAGAACAATTCAATACATCATGTTTGCTGTTGGGTCCGCGACCCTCGCCACCATGTTCCTGCTCTGCGACTCCTTGCTCACTCATCCTTTAACAGCCAATCTCTTACCACTCTCTCGTAACTCTTCACTTTATCACTTTCATCCTTCTCTCGGCTCTGTACAACATATGTTCCTGCCTCTTGCATTCTGTTGATGCACTTGTCTACCTCACAATTCAGCACTCAACCTACCATCCTCCATCCTTGCTTACTCTTTTCTCTTGCACCTCTATCTTGGCTTTTGTCACTTTGTCACTCTTCTGTGCATTCCACTAATTTTTCTTCCTTCTGCTTTCACTTGTTTTGAGTATCTACTTCTTCTGAAATCATTTATGCTTAATCACTCCAAATCCATACACAACCTGACTTATGTACACGAACAGATTATATGACAAAGAACCTTCCTTGAACGAGTTCTAGAATAAGAGCAATGTTTCTTAGAGATTTCTTGTATGTGTTTCATACATGCATTCATATGTGTACATCGTTTTGGAACATTCATTGAACTTACTCGAGTATTTCATTCTCTATAGATTTTTAAGTAAACAAGAAATAACATTCCTTTGTTTAGAACATTTTAAAATTATGTTTTGACCTAATGTGATATAGTCTGTGACTAATGAAGTCTTCCGTGTTATGTCTGTAATAGTTTTGTTGTCGCTGTATTAGACTTCCGGATGCTCATGCCTAACGCAGGTCATTTCTGCGTGAAGCGGGGTAGATAACACATGAAGCGACAGCGACAGCATGGCGCGAGAGCGACAGTCAAGTTCTTACTGCCACTGTCGCTCAAGCGGCAATCCGAATGTAAATTTTGTCTTCTTCGGTGAGGGGACGGTGGCTGGAAAGGGGGTGTTCGGATCACACATCGCGTCGTTCAACGTCGAGGTCTTCAAGGAACGGGGTTGAGGCAGCTGGGAACCTATCGCTCTGATACCATGTCAGACTTTTGAGCGTTGGCGATGATGGCAGCTGACGAGTCTTTACGGCTGATGAGAGGCAGAAGACAAGTGTTCGAGTTGGATCAGCACTCACAAGTCACAGATCTGAGCGATTCGAGGTAAAAAAATGGAGGAGCTGCAAGCGGAAGCGAGTGCGATTGAGAGACGGAAGGCGGAAGAATACTAGATTGATAGACAATAGCGGAAGCGAAGAGAAAACTGATCTAGGCTACCTAATGTAGGGTTCTACCCATCGCTAGTACCCCTGCGAGTTGGAACCGCTGGCTCGCAGCAGATTGGCGACGTGCGGCGACTTCTTCGTCAAAGCGTGGTTCGTCGTGTTTCTCCGAGACTTCAGGCCGTGGTCTGTTGGTCGTCTCGCTTGTACGTGTCCGTTGAGATTCGTGCGGTCCTTTTACTTCTGTGTGCTCGGACATGTGCTGATCTTCATGCTGGTTTCTCTTACCCCAGTAATCGTTGATTTCGATATTAATATGTTTTTTGTTGGTCGAAATTCGTCGAAAACGGACTTTCATCGAATTTAAACGTACCACCTCAATAATTCCAGACTTCATTTGTTGAATTTTAGGTACCACTTCCATATTTTGCAATTTTCTATGCCTGGGTTCATGCACACTTCAATTTTGTTCGTGTTGTGATTATTTTTTCTAAATGTAGGAATAGCTAGGCCAAGCGTTTACAAATCCAGTCTGCCGCACTAGCTTCATTAGACATGCAAACACAAACAGAAAAAAATGCACGAAGTGAAGCAAAGATTCTGTGCGCCGCGATGTGGCAGACGCGCGCGAACGACGAACGGCTCACCATTCGCCGTTCGAAAGCACGAACCGTAGATTTATCGTCGAAAGAAAAAAACTAACATAACCCAATTGTCGAATTTGACATACTACCCCCCCTTTTTGACGAAATTAAACGTACACCCTAAATAATTACAAATTGCAAAAAAACTCGTTGAAACAATTATGCTTTAGGTCAGTCGTCGAAATCAATGATCACTGGGGTATTTAGTTCCGACAGAGTGGTGGGTGGGATGGAGTGCTGGATGGGATGGAGTGGTGGGTGGGATGGAGTGGTGGGTGGGATGGAGTGGTGGGTGGGATGGAGTGGTGGGTGGGATGGAGTGGTGGATGGGTGGAATGGAATGGTGGGTGGGATCGAGTGGTGGATGGGAAAGGCAGTTGAAAGAGGTCGGGACAAGGAGGTGAGCTGACAGGATGTGTGGAGATGTGAACCTGGCTGCAAATGCCAGTGTGTTGTGCAGTGTGGCTAGTGGGTGAGGGCTGGATATCAGGGGATGAATATATATGCAGGGTGGGAATAGATTGGGCAAGTCCATGAGGGGGGGGGGGGGGGGGGGGAGGGCGGTGTGGGAGGCAGGGTAGGTGGCGGTTGGTTGGACAGGAATTGGTGCTACTCTACTGGCCTGCGGGTGTGTGTGCCTTTGCGGCCCATCTGGACAGCAAGCCAGCCTGCAGCTGGCTTGCTGTCCAGATGCAGAGCGGCTTTCTAGTTGCTATTGTGGGATCTCCAGGAGTGGGGAGTCGGGGGGAATTGGAAGGGAAGAGGAGGGGAAGGAGGAGCAATGGGAAAGAGAAAGAGGGGATGAAGGAGGGAGGTCCTCACAAAGAGCGCAGGAAGTGGATGTGGGACAGAGAATGCAAGGACAAGGAGAAGGGCAATCCACGAGGGCAGGGTGGGAGGGGACATGAGTGAGAGATATTAGGGGAAAGGGGCAAGGTGTGGGGTTGGGAGAAGGGGGTGGCAGAGGAGGGAGGGAGCAGAGTAGGGGAGGTGCAGGGAGTATGTGGGAAAAGGGATGGGGGGCAGGGGGGGTGCACAACGGAGGGGGATGGCAGGAAAGGTGGTGTATGTGGGGAGCAAGGGATGGAGAAGTAGTCAAAACAGGAAAGGCATGTGCATTGCTGCAGCAATGTAGTTATTGGTACTTCCACACACTTGTGCCATGCATGTCCTTTTTTCCAATTCCTTCTTCTTACTTGAAGGCAAGGAGATGTTCCATATTGTGGGTGCATGCTATGTTAAAAATACGTTGTATTCGTGTACGTTGCATGTACTCCGGGTTGTTTCAAGCACCCTCACGTTGAACGCTGAAATGTTCAGCGGAATTTCCTCCGGTGAGAATTCCAACATCCATGCCCCCCTCCCCCCCCCCCCCCCCCCCCCCCCCCCCACCGGGTAGGACGACCCTGAACCACAAGGTGGGGCCGATGTTGAGGTCGCACCTGTGAACACTGTTGCTGAGTCTGCCGTTGGCGAACCAGTTGCAGCGACGGCAGCACTTTCACATCCGTGGGTGGACAAATATGGGAACCCAATGAGAGAGCAGCCGTCTTCGTCACTCGAAGTCCGTAGCGACGGAAGCACTTTGGAACATCGACGGAGGAACTTTGCTGCTGCCCAATGTTGACCATCGATGGTCTTCATCTCATCGGTTGACAGGCAGTAGCCCGTTGGCCACTGCCTGTCAACTGATACGACGGCCAGGCCTGTGCAAGCCTGGTGCAGTGGCATTCGGGCTTTGTGAGTGGGCTAGGTGGCGTGATGAGAAATTGAACTAGGTGTGCTGCCACAGAACCTTCCATCGTCTGCGCCATGTGCATATGTTGGACTTCAGCAATGATGGATGTGGTTACGCGTCTCAAAGATTGTGTCACATCTTAGTTGCTGTTGGATGTGTGCCACGCCCATTTTGCCACCCCGGAACCAAACAGAGCACCCCCGATCCCTGCCCCCGCTCCCATTTCCCCCCCCCCCCCTCCCCGGGCCATGTAGTGGGGGGGGGGTCCATAATTCCACATCAAACTCGTCCATCCCCCTCACTAGAAATAGTGTTGAAGAGCTCTTTTTAGCCCCATACATTCAACAGTGTGGATCAACGTTTTTTTTTGTTCTTCGTTACGGCTGTCCTGTCGAAGCCCAAGTGGCATGATGTGGGGACACGTGACGTAGGCACCCCACCCTTGAATGGTTGCAAACCCTCGTGCCCCTCCAACACCCCTCCCACTGCTTCCCACTGAATGGACGAAACCTCCGACAGCAGCGCTTCACCAGGTTGAAGCTCCCAATGGGCCTCACAGCAGTGGGCTTGGCAGACCTTCAGACAACGCAGTTTTGACACTTGCGGAGGGATCATACCATCACCGTAGACCGAGTTGTTTGAAATGTGCATCAATGTCTGTATTTGACAGGATAGCACGTCTTCAGCCAACCTCAAGTTCCAGGAATTCTAGGGGAGGGTTTGTATCTCACAGAGTGTTTGTGCAAAGGAGGCCTTCATTAACGTGGGATGAAGCAAACATGAACCTATCTAGGACGTGGAAGGGAGCAATAGGTGGTTGTACGTCATACGGTTCCAGAATCTCACCTCTTTCCTACATTCATTGCAGGAAGACGATGTGGTTTTTGGTGCATCAGTTCAGAACTATTGCACAATGGTTAAAAAGACAATCAAACCATGACATGCTCGGTAAATACCTGTGGTTTCCACGGTTTGGGTTCATTCAATCACAAGCTCTTCTTTTATTGACCCAGTTTGACCCTAGCACAATGTTTTCACGGATCTTTCCATGCGCATATTTTACTTGACCATGAAGATGGCAAATGTTGTTTCATCCAAACTTTTTAGTGTCGGTGGATATCATGGGTACTCTTGTCTCTTTTCAATTGAATGTCTCAACTGTATTGTGGGATGTTATCTCATGATGGTGAAAGCCCTCACAAAGTCTGCCTTTTCAAGACTTGACTATGCATAGGAAAAGGTGATTTAAGAATCTTCATCAGATTTGAGTCGAGTGTCAAAATGCTGTATGCCCCCATCCAGAAAGGATCATCTGTCTGCGCCCCCAAATTTGGGGTTGATGTCACATGTCCTTATGCCTTCATCCTATAGTTTCGACTAGGTACGCCCCCCACCTTTTGAAGTAAGATTGATCATGTGATGTTTCAGTTACCATTTTTCAAGAGAACTTCCACTATTTGTAATGGCATGGTTAAACAGACGCATGTGCCACCTCGGCACAGCACGGTGGGAGACATCAAACGGCAAGATAGGTAGACCCTCCCCCTTGAGGAAGAATTGCATATATCAGGGAGGTCAAAAGGCCCAAACAATCAAACAAAAAGCAAAGCTCATTTGGCAACAAGATGGCTTTCACATTTTCAACGCTACCATCACATTTAGTTTTCACGTTGAAGGCCCATTTGACACCAAGAGATTCAGCGTTAGGGAGTGGAGTGACTAGTTCCCGTGTTCCTTCCTTACAGAGGTTATTGCGTTTACCATAAATTGCTTCTGTCTTTTATTTTTTCCATTGCTTGCGGTCTAGAAATCGCTTTCTTGGTGAATAGTAGTCCTTCCTATGGAGGCAGAATGCCAAAAAGAGCATGGTGAAGTGGAATTTGGTTGGTATTGGATTGCTTGAGCTGAAGGCGTCTAATTAGTCATTGCGGTGGGGGGGGGGGGGGGGGGGGGTGTCTCTTCTGTGATGTTTGTTGCCGTGGTTTTGCCAGCTTCATGAGGAAGATACAGATGAGTAGTGAGTGGACTATCAGAAATTACTTCGAGCTCAGAGATGTGTATTTCAAAGCTGCACAATTCTGTGTGAAACAACCACGGCCTTTGTGTTTCATTGTGTCTGATGTAGATAACCCCATGTGGCCTTTTGATCAGGTTTGCTCTCCATTTTTTTAGGTATGTGGAATAATTCCATGCAACCAAAAGTGTTTCAATGGGAGTGTTTCGTTTTGCACCACACCATGCCTCAAGTTGTATGACGGACTGGGAGAGGGCTCAATTTGGTGTACAGTTCCCATGTAGCATGAAAGGGGGATGATGACCACTATTCCTTTGTCGATTCTGCCTGTACAACAAGGTTGGAAAACATCACTGATTGTACAGATTGAACATTCAGCAACACAACTGTGTTGAGCTGCAAATGGAACTGAATATTGATGCTGAACACCGTTTGTGTTGGAGGTGCTCTTGAAATTTGTTGGTGCGATAAATACCATTTTTAAATCAAAGTACATGTATTTGCAGTGCTGATTGTCTTTCCACCTGTGCCATGAAAGGATCAAAAGGTTCAAAGAGGCAGCCCTTGTTGACTAGCGGATAAAACCAACATGGTGTGGCTAAGGGTGTACGCGAGTCTGGACTCACGAGTCTGGGCCCAGACTCGGACTTGCGAGTCCGAGTCTGGCATCAGACTCAGACTCGCGAGTCCTGGCTCAGACTCGCGAGTCCTTGGACTCGCGAGTCTACACCATCCAGACTCACGAGTCTGCTCTATGTGGACTCACGAGTCCAGTCCATATGGACTCACGAGTCCAGTCCATGTGGACTCACGAGTCCAGTCCATGTGGACT